>JAJJBR010002323.1:2501176-2604659 GCA_022817965.1 Solanum lycopersicoides
ATAACAGTTTGGTAGTCAGAGCACAGGTTAAATTCGTAGGGGGAAATAATGAGTTCACATCAACCACATTGAGTAATTTCTAAGTCATGGTAGTGAAATGCACCACTATCCTGAATTAGAGACTGCATGATGCGTAGGAAAATTTCCCTTCTTCTAATCTTATCGTGCTTTTCCTAATGTCTGAGTTCTTGGTGTTATGAGCGTGTCTAACATCAACCCCTGTTGTTTTTCAGAGAATGAACCCTAGGAGGGCTATTGGTCAGAGGAGGAGGGGGGCAGCTGCTGGGAGCAATCGAGTTCCACCCCAGGCCCCAGCTGAAGGAGTTGGCATGTCGGTTAACCCAGTTGGGTTGACCGATGCTGAGGTGAGGGCATCTTTGGCCCAGATAGCACAGGCCATCACGATGCAGGCTCAGGCTATGACTGCCCAAGTCAACCGGTAGGATGTTCAGAGGGAGAACCCACCGGTTCGCAGCATGGCTGACAGACTGCGAGATTTCACGAGGATGAACCCTCCCATATTCACAGGGGCTAAGACATCGGAGGATCCTTAAGAGTTTATAGATGAGGTGCATAAGATCCTAGTGGCTATGGGGGCCACTGATATTGAGAAGACTGAGCTGGTTTCCTATCAGCTCAAGGATGTTGCACAGACTTGGTGCAAGATGTGGCAAGATATCCGTGTCTTAGGTGGTGTGCCAGTCACTTGGGAGCTGTTCAAGACAACATTTCTGGAGAGGTTCTTTCCCAGGGAGATGAGGGAAGCCAAGGTTGAATAGTTCATCAACCTTAAACAAGGATCCATGACAGTCAGGGAGTATTCCTTGAAGTTTGTTAAGCTATCCAGGTATATTACTTTCCTTAGTATTTAATAGCAAGATTGACGAGAGTACTGAGGCTTGTTGAATTATCCAGGTATGCTACTTCCCTGGTTTCGAACAGCAGGGATGAAATGAGTAGGTTCCTCATAGGAATCAATGGAGACCTGGAGGAGGAATGTTGGTCTGCGATGCTCCATGATAATATGGACCTTTCCAGGTTGATGGTGCATGTACAACAGGTGGAGGACAGCCGTAGAAAGAGGGGTATTCGTGATGTTAGGAGGCCTAGGCCTCAAGATCAGGCAGGTCCCAGCCACGGAGGCCACAGAAACAACTTTGGCGTCCGTGAGCAGCCAAGGTTTAAGAAGGGACTCTCTCACCAAAGGGAGTCAAGTTCATCCAGTGGTCTATATGATAGGGATTCCGAGTCCAGAGATAAGAGAAACAATGAAGTATATACACCTAAGGAAAGGGAACCTTGCAGGAAGTGTGGCAGACAGCATGGAGGAGAGTGTATGATGGGCTCTAACGCTTGTTACAGCTGTGGAAATCCGGGACACATGGTGAAGGATTGTCCGAATAGAATTCAAGAACAAGGGAAGGAGAGAGTTCAGACTAATGGCCCAAATGAAGAGGCTCCAAGGAAGCAACGATTCTTCGCACTCAAGTCTAGGGGTGCAGGGGAAGGCACTTCTGATGAAGCCTCGGGTGTGTATCCTTAATTAGCCTTTCATATATTTGACTGTGTATGGTGTTTATTCCCTAGTATGAGGTTAATATGTTTGAAGTCATCATGTTGGTTGCTGATTTATATGACTTTTATGTTGACTTATGTTGTATGCTTTGATGAGACTAGTTTAGGGAAGAATTCCTTAGTCTATTAATGTGAAGCTAATAGTAGGTTTCAAGGATGTGTACCATCATGTTAAGATGTGAATCAGATATTCACCCATGGAAGTATTGAAGTACCTGCGTATGTGTACGTTCTATAGATGACATACTTATTGTTAGTAAAGAGTAGTGTCATTCGGGGACGAATGTTCCTAAGGGGGGGATAATGTAACAACCCTAAAAAAATGAATAAGCTAAATGTTTAAGGTGTCAAGAATGCTTGCGATTAGACCAAGGTTCACACGGATTGATACGCGTAGAACCAGACATCAGAACCCTTACTACGACCAAGCCAACTAACTTGGGGAGTTAGTTGAGCTTGGAAAGGTTGTAACCAACCAAGTACGGCTCTCGAAAATGAAGATTTAATCGAAGGAGTCTTTACCGGACTTAAAAAGAAGAAATTTTAAGTTTTGAGGGTCTAAGGGTTAAATGGTCTTTTACCAGGCTAGGGGTAGTATCGTAATTACCCTAAATATATAATTAATTAATTATTTAATAAAGTGGAGGGGCAATTTGGGGAGATAGATCCGAAATTGGTCTCTTGAAATGAAGTCTTGCTCCACCCGGGTTCGAACCTAGGTGGGAGCAAGGATTTAATATGATTTTTTTATTATTGGTGAATTAATTTAATAAATTTATAATTAATGGCTGATGTAAAAAGGAAAATCAGATCTTATTATTATTTATTATTTATTTACTTATTAATTAATGTTTTTTTTAAATTGACTAAGTCTTGCCAACTATCCTAGTTTTAAGATGCACTATCTCACACTATCTCTCTCCCTCAAGCCTAAATCTCTCTCTCTCTCATCCAAATTATTTTTCTTGGCTGCAAAAACAGAAGATAAAAACATTAGAAAGCAATCAAAAGTTCTCTAAACTCAAAGAACTTACAAAAAAAAAATATACAAGCAAGCAAGCTAACTTAAGAAACGAAAACTTTGCATCATCTTCTCGATGGGTTTGTGTTGAAGGTTTAGGGGAGGAGTTTGGCAGCACTTGGAAGGTGTGGAAAGCTACAACAAGGTATGGGTTTTCTCTCTTGGAATCCTTTCTCCAAGAGGAATTTCTTTCGACAAAAGTGGACATATGAAACTAGGGTTGTCCCCTTGAATGTTGAACTCCTTGTCCCTAGTCTTCTTCCGATTTCAATCTAAATTAGTTTAGAAATCATGTTGTTGGTATGGTTGCTGGTAGCTAAGTAAAATATGATGTTCCTTGTGATTTTATGTTTGGAAATAGCAAGCATGTTTAATGATGTCAACCGAAAATGATGTGGTGCAATGTGTAAAATGTTTGTTGTTGTTCTCCATTTTGAAGTCTTAAAATGGCTTGTTTGATGATTGGAATTATTGTGCATAAGGTGTGTAAATTGTGATGTTAAATGAAGTGTAAGGTGGCTGATCATAAGTGGAAAATCTAACTTAAAACAACAATGAATCTACACCTAAGAATGTGTTAAACGAATCGTGAAAGTACCTCAAAACGAACGTATGAATGTTGTTAAATAAAGGCTAGAAAATTTAATAAAATTTCCAGCACTTGGTGATGGAATTTTCGGCCAGAATACTTGAGGTTGAGAGGTTTAAAAATATATTTAAAATATGTGAGGTCAGTGGGGATTGAACCCAAGACCTCACTACATGAAAGTTGGAAAAAAAAAGAGAGGTGTGGGATTCGAACCCACAACCTCTCGGCCAAACAAGAGTATAAGAGGGGAATTTTAAATTAATAAAAATAATGGGAGGAGTGGGATTCGAACCCACCACCTCTTGGCTGAAGGAGGAGACAAAGAGAGAAATTAAAAATAAAATAAAGTGAGGCTGTGGGGGCTCGATCCCACAACCTCACTGTCAAACGCCTAACTTAGTGGATTTTTAATTAAAAATAAAGATAGGAGGCTGTGGGGGTTCGAACCCACAACCTCACAGCCTAGCGAAATTAAAATTAAAATAAGGAGGCTGTGGGGGTTCGAACCCACAACCTTCCCATTTCCCAGCGAAAATTTAGAATAAATAAAAGAGGCTGTGGGGGTTTGATCCCACAACCTCTTGGTTTGGGCAAAAAGGGCAAGGAGATTTTAGTTAAAAATAAAAAGGGGTTGTGGGGGTTCGAACCCACAACCCTTCGGCCATCTTAAGGAAAATATTAAGTAGAATATTAATGATACGATGTTAATGTTGGGATTCAATCTAGAGCTATAATGTTATGAATATTAAAAATAAAATCAATGAAAAATGTAAATGATATCCAAGTAAATTGAAATTGGGTTTCCTTGCCCAAACTTCCGTATTGATACATAAGTCATACGTGAACAAAATATCCAAGAATAATGCCACCTACTTAGATCAAAATCAAGATCTTGGCATATATACAAGATACATAAGTCTTGTACTACATAATCTTAGGAATATAAGAATCACTTAACGAACTATGAATGAAGCCCCATGGCTTGTATGTATAGACACATAAGTCTAACATACGTTCAAAAGTAAGTGAACCTAAGATGTATGAAATGAAATGCTGAACCCTAGAAGGGTTAAGTATAGTGTAAGATACACTAAATGGCCAAGTGCATTGGCATATGATGAGATGAACAATGAAATGATGAAATGAACAATGAAATAATGAAACCCTAGAATGGTTAAGTAAGGGTGTGAAACACACCAAATGGCCAAGTGCATTGGCATATGATGAAATGAACATTCACGTAATAAGAGGTGAATAACTATGAAAAGCAAAGGTGCTAATGATTATGAATGTGGTGACAACATGATATGAGGCTAATGTAAATGATGAGAGTAATCTCAAATGAGCCTAAATAAATGTTACCAATACGTACTCACCTATGAGAGTGTAAGATAATGAAGACACCAGACTCTATGAACACTCTAATGAAGGTATTGAGCTTAACACACTTAATACTAATGATGAGATGAGAAATCATCTAATGAGCTATGATGTCCTCATACTAGAAGCCAGCTTCCATGACGTATAAGATGAATGAAATGGAACTTTATACTGAGCACCGATAGACTAGCTATGAGCGGTGATGCCTTCTTTCGGGAAGAACGGAGGTTCACGTAACTCTCATGAGATGAGACTGTCCGGCTTGCCGGGTATGGGTCTCCTTATATCTCCTAGTCTTCGAACCTATACTGCCAATATAGGGATCTGGCGGGGTTAATTTCCCATGTACGCTAGCATGTTATTGGATCACTTTGGCCGGTGATTCCACCTCTTTTCGGTGTGGGGGAGACACTGGATTTCATGATGCTCACATGATCTATGTCGGTTAAAGTTAAAGTTCCCAATGAATGAATGAGGTCAGCCTCAAATGAAGCACATAATGAAATGAATGATACCAAAGGTGTTAGAATAGGATAATCAAAAGGTGAGTTAGATTCAAGTAATGACATTAGGTCATTCTTGGTCATTGCACAACGAACCTAATGAAAGTCTTGAACTACATCCTAGGTATAGCTGGTGTTTACACTGGCCTATGAACAAAATGAAATGAAGTACGTATGAATGAACGAAGTAGACTCTGTGTTTTCTAATGAAGACTCTCTAGTTGAGGTCCCATCTGTTGAGCCCTCATTTATGGGATGTCTTAATGTTAAGTCCATGATTCCAAGGTCTCATGGCATATGAATGAATGATATTAAAGGAGTTATGTGCTACATATAAAGTGTATTGTAAGCTATATGATATGTGCTACGTGTAAATGTTATGTGTTGTTTGCAAATGTGAAAAGTATGATGATGTATGTTATTCTCATGGCATAAGCTTCCTATTTCAAATCTGGAAAGCTCACTGACTTTCCTAATCCAAATTTGGAAAGCTCATTGACTTTCCTAATCCAAATTTGGGAACCTCCTAATCTCAATTTGGCAAGTCCACTGACTTGACTTCCAAAAATCATGTCGTTAGGAAAGAGCTATTCTTTCTCATGCATGTCCTTGGTGTGTGCTTGCATATACCCATACTTAGTACAAGTGTGTACTAACCCTATACAAACTCTACTATTTAAGGTGCAGGCATAGGTGGAGGATAGAGCTACAGGATCATCGTTGCAGTTATCCGGACGTCCAGCATTCATCAGGAGTTGGTAGGTCCTCATGCTTTCGAGGATGCTACTGTTTTATATTCTAGCTTAGTTTTAGAGTTGAGCTAGTGGAGCATGTTCCACTAGCGTTTCTTTCCTGTTTTTATTCAGACTATGTATTGGTGCCATTTTGGCAATTATACGCTTAATAAGAATTGAACTATTTCTTTCAGTTACTTATCTCTTAATGTTAGATGGTTGATGGTGAACAATTACGTATTAATGATAATGTGTTTATAAGTATGTTAGGAAACAAAAAGTTTCAAATTTTCCGCTAAAATTAACCTATGTAAAGTAAGAATGACGTAAGTAGGCTTGTCTGCGACCTGTGAGAGGTCAACGACGCCGGTCTCGTCTGGGGTCTAGATTCCAGTCGTGACAACCACTTCATGCACACTCTCCGCTTGCCGTTGATAGATCCTTATCCTTTGTCCGTTGACTTTGAACTTTGCGGCTTCCTTGTTCTCTAGCTAAACCTCTCTATGTGGGAACACTTTGTTTATGAGGAATGGACCCGTCCACTCGGACTTGAGTTTTCCAGGAAACAAGCGCAACTTAGAGTTGAATAGAATCACCAAATAACCATCTGCAAATTCTCGCTTTACAATTCTTTGGTCGTGATACTTCTTCATTTTCTCTTTGTAAATGGCTGAACTTTCATAGGCCTTTAGGTGAAACTCATCCATCTTATTCAACCCATTTAGCCTTTGATCTCATGGACCGCTGTCCAATCCAAATTTAGTCTCTTCATTGCCCACATCTTCTTGTGCGATAGCTAAACCAGTAAGTGACAAGCCTTCTCATATACAAGTTGATATGGAGACATAACTATTGAAGTATTGTATGCAGTGTGATTGTCCATAAGAGCATAATCTAGCCTCCTTGACCAATCCGTTCTATTGGCATTCATAGTTTTTGCCAAAATCTATTTGATCTCCCGATTAGACACCTCAACTTGCCTGATCGTCTGTGGGTGGTAAGGAGTACACATATTGTGACGAACACAATATTTTTCCAGCAACCCTTTGAATAGTTTATTACAAAAGTGTGAGCCGCAATCACTAATAATGTCCCTGGTGTACCAAATATGGAGAATATAGTCTTCTTCAGGAATGCGGTGACACTCTTTCCTTCATTACTGGGGAGGGAAATTGCTTCCACCCATTTTTACACATAGTCAACTGCCACAAGAATGTATTTCATCCCATGAGAACTCACATAGGGGACCATGAAGTCAATGCCCCATAGATCAAATATCTCAATCACTAGAATCGAATTCAATGGAATCTCTTGCCTTTTTGAAATTCCTCCATCCTGGTGGCTCCGATCACATGACTTGGCGAAATCATGAGCATCTTGCTGAATAGTTGGCCAATAATTTCCACAATGCAAGATCTTATGTGCAGTTCGGATACCACTGTGACGCTCACCCACAGGCGAGGAATGACACACCTATCTCATATGCACAACTCTGATATAAGTAAGACTCATCTCAAAAGAACTTTTTCACATCATATATGAATCTTTTCCTTTGGAGGAAGGGGAAATCTGACGAAACCACATCACTTGCGAGATAGTTCGCAAAGTGTGTGAACTATTGATCAAATCCTGAGAAGCGGCAAATACATGTTCATTTGGGAATGCATCATCAATTTCAACATTTTCTCCCAATTCACGCATAGCATCATCCTCCAATCTAGAAAAGTGGTCGGCAACTTGATTCTCAGTCCCCTTCCTATCTCTTACCTCAAAATCAAATTCTTACAACCACAATACCCATCTGATCAACCTTTGCTTCACATCCTTCTTCTCCATCAAATACCTCAGATCAAAATGGTCGGTGTGAACTATGATGCTCGTGCCAAGAAAATAAGAGCAAAATTTCTCGAATGCAAACACCACCACAAGAAGTTCCTCTTCAGTTAATGTGTAGTTCTTTTGGGTTTCATTCAGGACTTTACTTGCATAGTAGATGCAGTGAAGGATTTTATCCCTACTCTGTACCAATACCACACTAAGTGCAACCCCACTTGCATCACACATACCCTCAAATGGCTCAGTCCAATCTGGTGAAATAATAATGGGCGCAAACACCAACTTCTCTTTCAACTCTCAAAATGCTTTCAGACAGGATACATCGAAATAAAACTTACATTCCTTTTCGAGCAATTTGCACAAAGGATGTACAATTTTCAAAAAATTCTTATAGACCTCTTATAAAATCCAATGCACAAGAAAACTGCCTGCACCCTTGACAAAGATGGTTGGAGGAAGCTTCTCTATCACCTCTACTTTGGCTCGATTAACCTCTATCCCCTTCTTTGACATGCGATATCCCAACACTATACCTTCTTTTACCATAAAGTGCTTTCTCCAAGTTTAGCACTAAATTACAATCCTCACATATCTTGAGCACCTCAGCCAAATTATTCCAGCACTGATCAAAGGAGTAACCCAGTATAGAGAAATCATCCATGAACACCTCAATAGTGTCCTCCACAATATCCAAAAATATCGACATCATACAATGGTGCAAAGTAGATGGTGCATTACATAAGCCTAACGACATCATCTTAAATGTAAAAGTACCATATGGACAAGTGAAGGTGGCCTTCTCTTGATTTTGTGGAGAGATAGAAATCTGATTTTAGCCAAAATAACCATCAAGAAATCAATACCAACCCTTTCCTGCGAGTCTGTCTAACATATTATCCATGTAGGGAATGGGGAAATAGTCTTTCTCAGTCCAAGCATTCAACTTCCAGTAGTCCATGCAAACTCTCCAACCGGTCACTAGCCGCATCGGAAAAAGCTCATTCCTTTCATTAGGTACCACAGTCATCCCACCATTTTTAGGCACACACTTAATAGGACACACCCAACTAATGTCCGCAATAGGATAAATGACTCCAACATCCAACCACTTGATGATCTACTTTTTCACTACTTCTTGCATAGGTGGATTCAACCTTCTTTGGTGCTCAATACTCTGTTTGTGATTTGGCATGAGTTGGATTTTTTGGGAACAAATACCGAGAGAGATCCCTATAATATTCACAATAGTCAACCAATGGCTCGCTTGAGCCTCTTGAACACCACCACTAAGCACTCTACTTGTTGCCCATTCAACTCTGCTGCAATTATCACTGCCAAAATGGCATCTCTACCCAAGCACACATACCTCAGATGAGGTGGTAGAACCTTAAGCTCAAATTTTGGGGTCTCCTCAATAAATGGTTTCGCGAGTGGAGACTCGTGATGCTTCATATCCAACTCCGATTTCTTTGGCTTTGACCGATATTTGTTTAGTTCAAATGCAGCCACCAAAGATTCATACTCTTTAATACCATCACTGTCAAAATTCATGATGACTGCCGCTAGTGCCTCGACACCTAGTCGCTCTTCAATTTGTACTTCAAATACATTCTCAACAGTGTAGGATATAGCATATACTGTTTAGAGCTTACCACTCTGCTTCATGGACCTATGGATATTGGATGTTGATTCTTCATTGTACAACCTAAATTACATCTGCCTTTTTCCATATCGACTAATGCATGCCCATTGGCAAGGAATGGTCTTCCTAGAATAATGGAGACCTCAAAGTTAACCTTACAGTCAAGAATCACAAAGTCGTCCGGAAAGATGAACGACTCCACTTTTACAAGCACATCATGGAGTATCCCTATGGGCCTCTTCACAGTTTGGTCGACCATCAGTAACCGCATCGTAGTAGTCTTAGGGTCTACCAAACTTAAATTATTATAAATGGTCAATGGCATGAGATTTATGATCGCACCAAGATCACACAGTGCCTTTGCAAAGTGTAGAAACCCTATCATACATGGAATAGTGAATGCGCACGAATCTTTCTTCATCTGCACAAGAGACCTTGTAAGAATAACACTACAATGTTGCATTATATCATCATCTTCAAAACTCACCGATCTCTTCATTGTCACCATATCCTTAATAAAATTAGCATATCCGGCCATTTGCTCCAAAGCTTAGATCAACGGAACATTGATGGAGAGCTATTTAAACATAGTGATAAATCGACGATATATACAATCTTCTGTTTTCTTCACCAATCTTTGTGGAAATGGTGGTGTAGGTCTAGGGATAGGGACCACTTTCTGAGATACTCACGCATATTTCGTTGTTGTGTCATACAACTATCCACTAGCTTCTACATCTTCATCCTTTCTCATATCATCTACGACTAAAGATGTCATAGGTGGATCAATGGTATTTTTAGCTCCTCGAGTAGTGACTGCCATGCAATGCCCATCATTCTTTGGGTTCTGGATAGTGTTGCTTGGAAATGTGTGGGTTCATAGTAGTAGACAATTGATTTATATGTACCTCAAGATGCTTTATCGAGACCACATGTGAATCCACCTTTTGTACAATGCTAGATATGTCGTTTCTAATCTCCTTGACATTTTTACCAGCCCCATCAAATCTCCTTATAATCTTCTGCTGCATATCCTCAACCCGCGCCATACTACCTCCACCTTCCCTAGGAGCAGCTTACCGATTTTGTGGGGGAACATATGGCTCACCTTGATCATTCATGTTACCATAGTTTTTCCGGTTGAACTTGTTGTCGCGACTGTAGTTCCCATCTCGGACATATTGACCCTCTTGGTTGTAGTTACCATAGTTCTGCCCATGGTTTCCTTGACCTTGGAGCCAATTATTCTGATTAGAACCTTGGGAGTTTTGTCAAAAATGCCCCATCTGATCATCAACTGCATATGTATCCTTATCATAGTAACACTCATCTACCGGTAGTGATGGTCTAGTCAGATAGTTCATCGCATTCACCTTTTCTGCGCCTCCGCTCACATGATTCAAGACCAACCCTAGTTAATTTCTCATCTGCGGTTTGTTTGTTTGTAGCCTTTACCGCGATGGTGTTTTGCCCAGTGTCCGACTTTCTAGTTCTCCAAAATTTATTGGTGCACGATATTTTCTCTAACTTTTTTGCAATCTCAGCATATGTGCATTCCCCATAGGAGCCACCGACAATAGTAATGAGCACTGCTTTGTTGTTGTCATCTTGACATCTGTAGAAGTACTCTTTCAGTGACTCATCATCAATGCGGTTTTTGGGATGCCTCTCACGAACACAATAAACCTATCCCAAGAGCTACTCACCGACTCTCCTGATAATGCCACGAAGTTGTTCACCTTATCCATGTGATTAAGCTTCTTGGACACAGGATAATATCTAGATAAGAACACATCTCTTAACTGACCCCAAGTTAGATAGAGTTGTAGGTTAGCTAAGTGAACCATATAGCGACATCTCCTTTCAGTGATAAGAGAAACACTCACAACCAGATGACGTTCATATACAACTGTGGTCTACCCACACAACTTTTGCACAAAGACCTAAGTTTGGCTATATGAGCATGTGGTCTTCCGATGATAGTGTCGATAACAAGCCCCTCACGCTGAGCATCTGTATCAAGATACTCCTCACCACAAATGTGTGCTCAGGTGGAAGAGTGTGTAGGACAATAGGTCCATCGGAGTCTGGAATGTTCTCATTACCCATGTTCTCATTACCCCTATAGTAATCCTGAATTCTTGGGACTGCTGGAGGTTGCATACAACGCCTTACCCAATTATTCTCCCTCTGTGACTGGGTATGTGCCTCAACTGGTAATGGAGGATGCTGGCCTAATCCATCACCTAGATTCACTCTATTAGGGTTAACTGGGACCCCTTTGTTTTTCATTCTTCTCAAAGTTTGATTTAGCTCTGGATCGTATGGAGTGTGTCACATCCGGGGATTACCCCCTAGACGTAACCGGTGTCGTCGTCTTCGGAGAGGACTAAGACTAGCCTCTTAGCTTACATCATTATATTCATAGGTTAAAAATGCAGAAAATTTATAACTTTTCTATATCTATCTTGAGGTTTACATAGACCTCTCGCATACACATAATATATTCATATTGAGTTTACATAGAACCCTTCGTATAATAAGATTACATATTCTTCTACTTTTATTGCACATACATATATAAGATACTTAACATAGTCTTAAAAGAGTGTCTCATCTCATAACCATATAAACAAGAGTATATCAATTGGGCATATCCCATATATCAATGTAATAAATCCACATATAGGCTATACAATCTTTAGTACTCAAATGAAAAGGAACGAACTAGAAGTCTTATAACTAGAACAACATTCAATAGCTTGATAGTGGCATTGGCCTCGGAAAGTGAGGACCTACCCATCTTGGATGAGTGAGAATTCCAAGTCTTACTTCAAAGTCATCTCAGAGGCCCGTCAACGACCGAAACTCAAAATGTTGGGGAAAAGGAAGAAAATGGGTTTAGCACATCACATGTACTAAGTATAAGACCATATGTACACACATCATAAAATCATGCTAGAAAGGGGCATTTCATTAAAGCATGTTATTTTACATTCGGAAAGCCTTACGCACATTCAAGAACCAATACAAGTCATTAATGCATAATCATCAACTCAAGATCATGTTCATCACAAGACCAACCATACTAAATCTAGCCAAGTCAATCATGCATGTCAACCTACCTGAACACATAATCAAGACAACTCTATCATCAATTTATAACCTCAACAAGAATGAATATGAGTTCATTACAACATAACCAAAACAAGACAATTAATCATGAACCCTCATTAAGTCCACTAGTGCAATGACTAAGCAAAGCCACATAACCTTACTCAATCAAGTAAACCCAACAAGAACCATAACAAATGTGCAACTTCACATATCATATAATGAAGAGTAAATAACATCATAAATTAGCAGTAGAGACCAAACATATATTCATAAGAGAATTCAACATCATAAGGTACCATCAACATGTAAGATCATCATATACATATCATTTAAATTTATAAGCATATATATATACATATGAACAACCTCCTAAGGCTTCCTTCAAGGCAAACTAGTGCAAGGCATATGTAGAGTCTCATATCCCAACCTAAGCTAAGACAAACCTTTTAAGTCACCCTAGTTGGGTTGTACTTCATTACTTCATTTTAGTTTAGGGAACACTTGCCTAAACCAACATAGACCACAAGAGCTAAGTGTGGAATCCGGTGTTGTAAAACCTTACACCAATGGAAGGTGGTCTACCGGCCAAAGTAGAACTAAACATAAACATAGCTTTCTATGTGGATCCACTAGCTAGTCTTCCTATGGGGGAAACATAGTTAAGGAACTAGGAGATAGGTATGGACTCTCTACATGCCATTCGGCACTTGGAGCCTCATCTCAAGAGAATCCATAGGGTGAGTATCCCTCATAGGGGAGTCAACACCTCATGTGTATCTATAGGGTGAATCTTCCTATACGGGAAGTCAACACCTCCCATTATCAAGTTCTCTCGGTGCTAAGCTAAGTTCCCTTTTGAAATGTATTTATGTCATCTGTTATTATTAAAACTTAGTTTAGGTCATAGGGTCTATCCCTTATAATCATCATCACCATCATAGCTCAATAATAATTGCATGAGTATTTTCCTTTCATTACAATTCATATATTTGAGATTAGCACATTTACATAATCATATCATGATAAGACACATTGGTAAGTTATCACCATATTATAACATTTACATCTTAGCCAACATCTCACAAACCATAGTCAAGACATTTCAATTCAACATCATACCAACCCTATCAATCTTAATATAAGGTGTGCTTCAATACAACATCATCACTTAATCTCAAGTAATCCATAATTTAAGTAAAGAGTTGAGATCAAAAGGCTTACCCCAATCTTTTTCATAAAACAATCATGCAGGTCATACCATCAACTATCCTCAATTCAACCCAGAAATGGGTACAATAACATAAAATAATAATGAAGTCAATTTAACCACTATACAACAATCCATCACTAGTTCATAACTTAAGATTAGAGAGATAGGTCATATTCATGATCTACTTTACAATCTATGTAAATTACTCAAGAACTAGCATGATATGATTACAATTAATCTCAATATATTCATAAATTGGCATAATAACAACGTAGGATAGTAATTCACACACTAACCAAGCCAATTACATAAATACTAGAGAGTTCAATTCAAGATCAAAACCTAGGGTTAAGGGGAATAGGTCATCTTCTACAATTTAGACCAATACCTTAAGAATTAGTATAATTGAACAATAATTCATGTTAATTTAATCATAATATTAAAAAGAAATCATAAACAAAGAAATTCACAAGACCAATTTCGTATTGGAGGAAAACCCACTTGAATTTCGTATTTTGAAATCATCTAGAAGGAACCCTTTGGGGAAAGAGATCCCAAAGGTGAAATGAATCCCATAACTTGTTGATTGATGAAGTTTTATGGATAAACTTTAATCTTTAGAAGCCTTATAACCCCTTGACCTTGACTTCTATGGTGTTCTTCTACTTGAAAGAGAGAAAGAAGAGAGAAGGAAGAGTAATTTGGTTTTGGGAATTATGAGGGCTTAGGTTAGTTTAATTAGATTAGGGTCGTTATATAGGTCATTAACAAACTTAATTAGACCTCTCTAAGCCAATAAATAATTACCTATCCACCTAATTTATTAATTTAACTAATCCTAAAACGTGCAGAAAATCAGTGAGCTCACAGATGAGACCACGACAGACGCCCCGTTTGTCAAACGACGGCCAAGGGACCAACTGTCCTGTTGGTCCGTCGTTTTGGTCAGAGACTTGTCAAAATAGGCCTCCCATGGATTTTGCTAAGTTATCATTGACGGTGTCCATCGATGCCCCATCGTGTGGCCCATGATTCGTCGTTTGCACTTGTTTGTGGACACTGCTTTGTGCAGCTTTTTGCCAAATTGCAAAGGTCCTCCTGAAGGTCCTTTGGTTGGTCCTTGAAGAGTATTATCCCAACATTTCGACTATAAAATAACTCTATTATGTGTTAGAAACCTTTCCACCAACTTTCATAATTTTCCAACTCTTACAACTTAGTGAAATAGGCTAAGGCATACTAGCACCTCATTGAACTAGTTTCCGGACATCATGGACGTTCTTTGACGTTTTGATTTCCAAACTTTCTAAATGACTTATATGCATAAAAAAAAGTGACACAACCTTAGACACACATGTTAGTCTCTAGATCACGTCCTACACTTTTGGAGTGTTACATTATCCCCCCTTAGGAACATTCGTCCCCAAATGTCACTAAAATTGTAACACTCTGAAACTCTAAGCCGTGTTCTAGAGCTTAACATAGGTCTAAAAATGTGTATAAACTGTTTTAAGGTCATAAATAATGAATATAAGTCATTTAGGAAGTTTAGAAATCAAAACGTAAATGAACGTCCATGATGTCCGGAAACTAGTTTAATGAGGTGCTAGTGTGCCTTAGCCTGTTTTACTAAGATCTAGGAGTCGGAAGATGATGAAATTTGGTGGAAAGATGTCTAACATGTATTAGAATTAATTAATAGTCGAAACCTCCGGGTAAGACTCCACAAGGACTAACAAAGGGCCCTTGAGGAGGACCCTTGCATTGGGTCAAAGGCTGCTTAAGGCAGTGTCCACAGACGACTTGCTATAGATGGTTCGTGGTCCAATTGACGGGACGTCTATTGTCTCAGTCGATGGAAACTTATAATATTTGGAAAGGAGTGGATTTTAACCAGTCTCTGACCAAAACGACAGACCAACAGGACGGAGGGTCCTGTGGTCGTCGATTGACACGCGAGGCGTCGATCATGGTCTCGTCTGTGAGGGACTGTTTTTGATGCATGTTTTAGGTTAGTTGGAATTAATTAATTAGGTGTTTAAATAATTAATAAGGGGTTAAGGGAGGTCTAATTAAGTTAATTAACAACCTATATAAAGACCCTAACCTAATTAAGCTAACCTAACTCTCATAATTCCCAAACCCAAATTTTCTTCCTTCTCTCTTCTTTCTCTCTCCCAAGTTGAAGAACACCATAGAAGTCAAAGTCTAGGTGAGTTATAGGTCTGAAATTACCAAAGTTTCTCCATCAAACATAAACAATCAACAAGGTATGGGATTCCTTTCACCTTTGGGATCTCTATCCCTAAAGGGTTCCTTCAAATTGATTTCAAAAGATGAGTTTTCATGTGGGTCTCTTCCAATCTCGAAATTGATCTTTTAATTTGATTTTTTATGGTTTATTTTGATTGTATTGATTAGATTATGATGAATTATGACTATATTGCACTACTTATGGATGTATTGGTCTAGATTGTAGAAGATGACCTTTTCCCTTAACCCTAGGTTGTGATCTTGAGTTGAATTGTAGAGTGTTGGTTCAATTGACTTGGTTATTAGTTGAATTACTATCCTATGATGTTATTGTATGAATTGATGAATAGATTGATATGAATTGTACTCCTATCATGCTAGATCTTGAGTAAGTGATCTAGGTTGTGAAGTAGATTATGAATTTGACCTAGGTCTCTAATCGTAAGCTATGAACTAGTGATGGATTGTTGTATAGTTCTTCAATTGACTTCATTATCATGTTATTTACTATTGTGTGATAATATTACACCCATTGTTGGATTGAGTTTGAGGGTTGATGGTAAGACCTTGATGATGACTTATGAAGGAGACTTGGTAAGTCTTGTGATCTCAACTCTTTAGTTCAATTATGGTTACTTGTGAGTAAGTGTTGATGTTGTATGGAAGAATGCCTTATATAAAGATTGATAGGGTTGATATGATGTTGAATTTAAATGTCTTGACTATGGATTGTGAGGTATTGGCTAAGATGTAAATGACATAAGGATGGTGATAACTTACCAATGTGCCTTATCATGAATGATTATGTAAATGTGCTAACTTTACATGTAAGAATTGTAATGAAAGGAAAATATTCATGCAATTCTTATTGCTCTATGATGATCATATATATAAGGATAACCCTTGACTTACATTAAGGTATGATGAATGCTAAAGGTATTAAAGACATTGTAAAAAGGGATTCTAGCTTAGCACCGAGTGAATTAGAGTGACGAGTGTCCCTTCCCACATAGGGAATGTAGGATTACTAATGTACTATTGATATTGGAAACTATAATGGATGTAGCATAAAGAGGGTCCCAACTATATCTCCTAGTTCTTGAACTATGTTGCCCCCACAGAAATACTAGCTAGTGGATCCACGTAGTTGCTATGTTCATGTTTTGGTACTACCTTGGCAAGTAGTCCGCCTTCTTTTGGTGTAGGGTTTCTTGACACCGGATTACACATTAGCTAATTTGGTCTATATAGGTTAAGACAAGATGTTCCCAAAAGTTAAAATGAACTAAGGAATGAACTTTAACTAGGATGACCTAAGGGGTTTAACTTAGTCTAGGTAGGGGTTTGGGACTCTACCTCTACACTGTACTAGTTAGCCTTGAAGAAAATCTTAGGAGGATGTTCTTATGTATTTATATTCTTATAAATGTAAATGATATGTATATGATGATCTTATATGTTGATGACACCATATGATGTTGAACTCACCTATGAATACATGTTTGGTCTATATTGCTAAAGTCTGATGTTTGATACCCTTAATGATATTATATGTGGAGTTGGACATTGGTTATGGTTCTTGTTAGGTTTACTTGATTGAGTAAGGTTATGAGCCTTTGCTTAGTCATTGTACAAGTGGACTAAATGAGGGTCATGAGTAATGGTCTTGCCTTGGTTACGTTGTAATGAACTCTTATTCATGCTTGTTGAGGTTATAACTTGATGATAGAGTTGTCTTGATTATATGTTCAAGTATGTTAGTATGCATGATTGGTTTGGTTAGACTTAGTATGATGAACATGGTCTTGACTTGATGATTATGCATTAATGACTTGTATTGCTTGTTGAATATGCATAAGGCTTCCCAAATGTAAAATAGCATGTTTTAAATGAAATGTCCCTTTTTAGCATAATTTGATGTGTGCATATGGTCTCATACTTGGTACATGTGATGTGCTAACCCCATTTTCTCCCTTTTCCCCAATATTTTAGGTTTCGGTCGTTGAAGGAATTTTGAGACGACTTTGAAGAAGAATTAGAATTCTCACTCTTCCAAGTGGTAGGTCCTCACTTTCCAAGGGCAACGCCAATATCAAGCTTATGAATGTTGTTCTAGTTTTAAGACTTTTATGTTCTTTCCTTTTTATTTGATTACTAAAGGTTGTATAGCCTATGTGTGACTTTATTACATTGATGCATGGGATATGCCCAATGTTTTAACGTTTTCCGAAAAATAAATTTTTTATATGTAAGTTTTCGACTTTAGAGTTGACACTTAATTTTTTAAGGAAAAATTAAGAAAAACTTTGTTTTCAAAAGACTTAAACAGATAAAATCATTTTGAAACTTTGAAGGGGTTTGGGAATTCCTATTTATATTTTAGGAAGGTTTTTACAGCACCTAAAATATTCGCTAATGCCATTTTCCGATAACTAACTTAGTTTGGCTAACACTTAATTTTATTTGAGATAAAAAATAATTTGTTTGAAAGAGAATTATTATTTTACTATGTAAAGGATTTGCAAAATTTAATTTTAGTATTCGCTTTGATTTGATTAAATTAAGCCGTTAAAAGAAATAGCGTCTAGCGGGGGTTTGGATTCGTTAACCCTAAGACTCACGACAATTTCAAGAATAGATACGAGTAAGTAAGAGAGAGAGAGAAAGAGAGTTGGGTCCAAATTCGATGTCTGTCCGCCTGGACCGATATTTGGACCCATTTTATTTTGGATTTTTGATCCACTTCACTTGTACCTGTCCTAAATTCTAGCAATACAATAATGATAAAAAAATCTACAAGGGCTTAGTCCCAAAGATAACAAAAGACAATTCTTAGAAAATAATTTTGGGCTTCTTAGCCAAAATTCTTCAGCTTATCGGATTGTTATGAATTTTTTCGACTTCTGGACCTGTGCGTCGATTCTATGGACTGCTTGACTCGAAATGAAGATAGGAAACATTTGGGCCTTTATGGACCTCTCGATATGCGTGAGGATGGATTCGTGGTGAACCCCGGGGAGATTTTACATGCCAAACATAAATAAAATCACATTAGCATGAGATGAGAAAGACTAATACATTTCTATAAAATCATTGAGCAACATTATGGTGATCGATAACTTAACATAGCAAATTATGATAATGCATTTAAGGATTAATCTAGCCACTTAGATTATCTGGACAATTACTCTAGCTACTTACCATGATAAGAAAGGACGAAAAATGCCTTGATCCACATTCCCAGATTTTATTTTTTAATTAAGTTTTAAAGAAAATAAAAATAAAATAAAAAATTTGTACCACATGCTCATTCGAACAAAATTAAGACTAACATATAAGTTAACATTGGGCATATGTGAACAAATCCCATATTTTAGTCTCTGCCAGGTGTGTTATCATGTTGGCATGCCATTAAATGAATCATTAATCATATATGCAAATATGAACAAACAAAGTCATATGCAATTAAAATTGGAATGGAAGATTCCTCAGATTGATGCCCTAAAGAAATCATGCTCCAAACAACCTTAATGACTAAGTCTAGCGAAAGTCGAATTTATAAAAAAAAAATAAAATAAAAAATAAATGAAGAGCTCGTTTTGTACCAATTCAATTTGCAAATACACAAAACAATTCAAAAGAAAAACAAGAACAAAGAGATAGACATAGATAGCATATATATATATATATATATATATATATATATATATATATATATATATATATATATATATATATATATATATATATATATATATACCACTGTTTTTCAAAATGGACAATGAGAGTAAAAGGATGAATTTTCTTCGTCTACTTTTAACATTTTTTCCAAAAACAAATCAAGCAAGGGAGAAAAAACCAGTCAAGGCAATAGAGACAACATCTTAAGGCTTAATACAATTGTCTAAAGCAACTGGGTAAGCATTTAAAACCAAAAATAAAATGGGTTAAAAATCTGCCTCTTAAGGTTGTTAAACTTCCGATGGAGGACTCAACCGGCAGAAAACTAAACCTAAAATTAGTGACATATTCTCGATAGAAAATGAACTTAAAACCGTCTCGAATACCGTAAAATCATTCGAACGAGATCAAGAATGCATCCAAACAATTTAAGAATAAACCTTATCATAAGTAAAAAAAACGCGACTTAAAACCGTCTCGAATACCGTAAAATAATTCGAACGAGATCAAGATTGCAGCCAAACAATTTCAGAATAAACCTTATCATAAGTATAAAAAAAATGCGTCCTCCATTATTAACAAAAATAAGAAACCAGTGATGCTACTAACAAGCTTTAGTCGATTTTCAACTTACATGTATATCTTTAACGCAAAATGTGATTTAACCAAACCATGAGGAAAATAGACAAAATATGAACCCATAAAGCATAAATGGATATAAGATAGCAGTTAATCCATTCATTCGAATCAAATCAGTTGGGACGATAAACTTGACGAAACCTTGACTAAACGTAAAATCATATAGGAGCACATAATGAAAGCGAGCCCTACAATATCAAAATATTCAAATAATAAATAACCTTAGATTGAACAAGAAAGATTCAATCCAAACAATCTTAACTAGATCAATAACATAACGAAATATTCTTATTGGCATGATGAGTGGCATTCACCTATATTAAAATGCTGAAAACTACAACTCAATTTCCATTATGGAAATCAGCAAAATCAACCAAACAACATGATCACAAAAATCAAAATCAAAGACAAACACAAAAGAACTTAGTAAGGGGGAAGAGGTTACCTTTCTTAGTGCAGCAAACTTGGAACCAAACGAGCTTGAAAGGATGGTTCCACAACCACAAAGTAGGTTGTCAACAGCCACCGACTAACCTAGGTGGCAACTCGAATTCGAACCAACTTAGAGGAAAAGGATGAGCAAACTAGAAGAATAAGATTCTAACCAAACTCACTCTTCACTCCATTTTCGGATGTATTTTGTATGTATTTTACAGCTATTGGTTTATGTTATTCTCTTTCCCTTAGTTCAAAGTTTCCAACTCAAAATGTATCCAACCAATTTCTTATCCAATCTTTCCTAGCCAAGAGAAAGCCAGCTCAAAAAATCTCCCTCTCTTTTTTCTTTGTTTTTTTTTCCGGCCAGCCCCCCTTTCTTTTTTCTTTTCTTTTTTCGTTTTCTTTTTCCTCACCCTCACCCCCAACAATTAAGAAGATTTATTTAAGAGGAGATGGGGCAGAATTAGGGGGGAAAACAGGAGGGAGATTGGGTGAAAAAATTCAATTCAAAATTGGAATTTCTCCCCCAAGATAAGGCTGCCAATACCTGGAATTTCTACCAAATTGTACAATTATAAACTTATAGAGAACGGAGACCGTCGATTTGGAGATGAAGGAGGAAGAGACGAGGAGATTTAGACACCTGGTTCTTCGTACTTTGCTCAACTGGGTTCGCTGGAAGAAGAACAAGAATGTACGGGGGCGGGGCGGGTATCGTAGGTTATGCTGTTGTTAAAGATAACGTTCGACATAATTGGGTTCTTTAAGGTCAAAGTAGATGGGCTGGATCGGTAATAGTATTTGGAAAAAATATCACAGCATGACATCCAATTTTACTAATTGGCGACATATAGCCTCTTTTTATTTTATTGACAAAAAAAGGTTTTTTAAAATCAAATTTTGCAATTAGTAGCCCACATATTGAGAATTTTTTTTTAAAAATTAAATTAATAATTTTAAAAGGTAGTAGCATGATAACCTTTTTTATTGGGAAGTGGTTTTCTTCTCCCTTTTTTTTCTCTTCTATGACATACATACACGTATTCTTGTAAATCATGTTTCTTTATTGATTATCTTCTTCATTACTTTTTATGAAAGATGATTTGTTTTCTTGTTTATTAGTTTTACATATTGAATTCAATAAAAACATTCATTCATAGTTTATTTTTTCTCTTTCTCTTTCAAATTATTGATGGTTTGTTGATATTTACCCATCAATTTCTCTACTTGTTAGCCTATGTTTGACCCCCTCTTGTATTGTCGTTGAATTTGTTTTATGTTTTAATTTGAAATTGAAGGTTATATCTAATTTAGGTAATAGTAATTAATTATGGGTATCAATTGTCATGTTTAAGAAACTTATCCTAGGATTATTCATAAAATTGGGGATTTTGATTCTAATTTTGTGGATTCTCCATCCATAACTCTAAATTTTATAGTCATGTAAGTTCTTCTCGTTATCCGATTCAACTTGTGTGTTTTCCATTGAGCATTTTATATTTCATGTGCAATTCTCATTTTTTGAAGGAAGTATCTGGAATGTATACAAATTTTAAGAGAATGAATACACGGATATGCATACATGAATGTAATGCATACATGATCTTCCTGATTAAAAAAAATAATTCAATGCAGTGTTACATACTATGAGTGAATGAATATATAAAGTGTTTAATTTTTTAATTTGTATACATTGGACGGGATAACATAACTATAAATGTATAGTAATACTAAGTGAATGAATACACCATTCTTCTACATATCATCAAGTATACAATTGAATTTTTTATTATCAAATAACGAATAAAAAATATATGAAAATACATAATTTACGTTTTTAGGCAGTTACGTATTGTATATATAATTTATATGTTTCCGTTATTTTTGTTTTTGAGTGATTTTGGTTATACAAGAAAAAAAAACTATAAAAATGTCATTAATTAATTTGGGCCATTTTGTGCTTATTTTTTATTTGTCTATTAAATGCTAATTAATGTTGGGCTATTTATTGCTAATTGTAACTATAAGTTGTATATATATATGTCATTTCCTCTAGGATTTGTTGTGTGTGTTGGGTTTCCTTTGGGATTAGTTGTTGGGCTGCAGGGGATGAGTTGCTGAAAATTTTGGGAAAAGGGGCTCAAATTTAGTTTATTCCCAAAAGGAATTGCATGAATTGGTTAAATTTGATAAAAGGGTTAGTTTTGATTTGAGGTTTTGGTCAAATTGATTTAACTAGGTGATTAGACTGAAAATTATATAAGACGAATCTTTATAAATTAATTAATGAGCTTCTTAAAGTTGATAAAATAAAATAATTAATTCTAATATAAATTAAAAACTCAAAATATAAGCTAAAACAATTAACCAAATATTAATATAAAAAAAATTTTTTTTTGGTCGATTTTTAAATATTGATAAAATATTATAATTATATACGTAATTATGTAAGACATATACATTAGCTAAAAATTTATAAAAAGTGTCAAAACTTATTTAAAATAACTTGAAGGATATATTATTTTTTTTTGAAATTTATAAAACTAATTATTTTAAATTGTTTAAAATTAAAAAAGCTCGAGTTGATTAATTTATATGGTGGAGGTCCAAATTTGGGTGTCAACAACTGTCCCTCATTTTACTTGGATTGATGCAAGAAATTCGAAAAAAATGAAATTGACCAAACCAATTTTGGCAAACCACACCTTCATCTTTAAGAAAGGGATTTTGTACATACTTTAGGAGTTATGGCCGAACCCCGAATATGGGTTTCCTACATATCTCAGGCCATATGAGAATTTGGTCCACTTGTAGTTCGATACGCTCGATTTAACGCACGATTTTGAAAGAAATCAAAAGTCATCTGGATACCGGATTACTAAGGTGCCAAGATGCTCGAGAATAAGATTTAAGAGCGAATGTTTGAATACAGCCGAGTTTTTCAACGTGGAGACCGCCTATATATCCTTAGACCTTAGGAATGAGGCTGTTTGTAGTTCGACTCGATCGGTTGAAAAGGGAATCTATTATGTTAGATACCTTTGATTCTGGACAAGTGACAAATTAAATCGAGTGTGAAAAAGAGGCTTACAATCTCTTAGCCATGAAGGTGGAGCTCTTCACATCCATAGGTAAGAGCTTACACGGATATAATTTTCAAAGCTCTTGGCGTTTTGCCACTCAGATTGAAAACTTTCTTCCGGCAGATACCAAAATTCCGGATGCGAGACCGAAACTGACAAAAACCAAAAAGAAAACCCACATGCCTTCTGATAGGGGTGTGCTTTGATTGTGGTGAAAGTCGCTCCTCTGCTCGCGTCCTAAGAGTTGACACTCCTCTTTGGACTATGTCCCAGTTCGCTGCTAAGTAAAAGTTCCACGTTGTGCTGCATCCTTTTTGATGTCGTCCGCACCTTTTTTTTTTTTTGAGAATTCATCCTTTCGGATGCTCTCGACAAAAACTGAGATAAAACTTGTCAGCATAAAAAATGCAATTGAAATGAGAGGTAGTGTCTTTTACCGTGTCGACACTTAGTTGCTCTCTTTCAATATTTGTCGTCAACTCCATTGGATTTGACGTAAATCAAATAAAGCTTATGTCTTATGTTTGCAATATAATCTTCAATGTATTCTTCATTTGATGTAGAAATAAATAAAAACTAATAAATTGCTGATATTTCTCTTGACATCGTCTTTGATACTCTTCTTGATGTTTACTTTTGTCAAAATAAAAGAATGCAGTTGATGTTGATGGACAAATATTTCTCTTGAAATGCACAATTTCTTCTCTGGCAGGTCATGATTTCTTGCGGGGCATGAACATCTTCCCGGGATGCGTGATTTTTTGCGGGGTATGAATATCTTCCCGCGATGCGTGAATTTCTGCGAGGCATGAATATCTTCTCGCGATGCATAATTTTCTGCGAGACTTGAATATCTTCTCGCGATGCATGAATATTAACTCGCGATGCATGAGTATTAACTCGAGATGCATGAGTATCAACTCGCGATGCATGATCTTTCACGATGCATGAGTGTTGACTCGCGATGGATGATCTTCTGCGGGGCATGAATATCTTCCCGCGATGCATAAATTTCTGCGAGGCATGAATATCTTCTCGCGATGTATGAATATCAACCCATGATGCATGATCTTCCGCGATGCATGAATATTGACTCGCGATGCATGATCTTCCGCGGTACATGAATATTGAATCTCGATGCATGATCTTCCGCGATGCATGAATTGACTCGCGATGCATGATCTTCCGCGATGCATGAATATTGACTCGCGATGCATGATCTTCTGCGATGCATGAATATTGACTCGTGATGCATGATTTTTTGCGGGGCATGAATATCATCCCGCGATGCGTTATTTCTTACATGGTATGAATATCTTCCTGCGATGCGTAAATATTAACTCGCGATGCGTGATCTTCCGCGACGCATGAATATTGACTCGTGATGCATGATTGTCTGTGGGGCATGAATATCTTCCCGAGATGAGTGATTTCTTGCGGGGCATGAATATCTTCCCGCGATGTGTGAATATTAACTCGCAATGTATGATCTTCCACGATGCATGAATATTGACTCGCGATGCATGACTTTCTGCGATGCATGATTTTCTGCAGGGCATGAATATCTTTCTGCGATGAGTGATTTCTTGCGGGGCATGAATATCTTCCCGCGATGCATGAATATTAACTCGCGATGCATGATCTTCTGCGATGCATGAATATTGACTCGTGATGCATGACTTTCTGCGATGCTTGATTTTCTGCGGGGCATGAATATCTTCCCGCGATGAGTGATTTCTTTCTCTTGATGTCATCCTTGATACCAAATGAAGATATTGTTTTAATCAAGCAACATAATTATCTTCTGAGTGCCTTCTGGATTATCATATCGTCTCAATTGACAATAACAGTAAAATGAACCTTCTGGTAGTGTATCATCTCAATAGACAATACTAATAAAATGACCCTTCTGATAGCGACACTATCGTGTCTGATAATGTGATGCAGATGACGTCCTTGACGAAAACCGTAAACTATCATTTCTGGGGGTTTCATTTGATTCATCTTTGAACCTAGATGGACGCTCCTTATAGACTTCATGTGGTTGAGAATTGAATGAAATAAACCATTCATATCCCCAAATCTTCGATGTACAATGATTCCTGCATCTACAGAAAAATTTATAAAATCGTGGGATGCTTTGCCCCCTTGAATTCTCCATATTCATCGATTGGAGAAACCTGGTGATTTTGGAGCAAGACTATAAACCTGCGTTCACAGAAAAATCATTAATTTTAAAATGAACTGATATGTGTCGATTCTTTAGTTGTATGCTCCCAGTCATGCTATCTTCGGTTGATTTTTCTGATCTCTCGACTCTTGATAGATAAGACAAAATATTTTATGCCAAAACAAATGAAATACACATGGAAAATTTTAAGAAGAAAGACACATTTTCAAAAAGTAATGTTTTCGAAAAAGGTTACTACCAAGTATCATGTCACGTCAGACTTAGCAAACGTTTTTGAGTTTGATGCTTGGAGGTCTATCTGATTATTCGCTGAAGAGTATTCAGAGTCACTCCAGACTGCCGATAAAACCATGTTAAAATTTTGAGGTCATCCTCAAAATTTCTGTCCTAGTTAACTGTCTTGGTTCATATTTTTAACTGTCGGTGAGTAAATCGCGGAATTTTTGAGATCCTCTCAAAAATTGTATTGCAGTTGCAAATCTCGATGTATCTTCAGTCTTGAATTGCTGAGGAAAAAATCTTCTTCTTGAGAATTTTGAGTCCCTCTCAAAATTCAATCCTAGTTTCTATTGTAAAGAGGAATAGAAATCTTACGGGAGATGTGACCGAACCCTTGTGGCACCAACGTATCCCGTTAAGGCAGGTCAAACGTAGTTCCCCCCAAGGCTAATAACGATAAATAATTTACAAATAAACCGATCGAGACAGACCTAGGCCGCCTACGTATCTGAGAATTTAGGTCGAACGTAGTTCAAACACAAAGAGATATTAAAGGGATAAAATGGGGTGACCGAGGCCGACATAGGCCGCCTACGTATCTCATTTTTGAGAATTCAGGTAAGACGTAGTTCATTACAAGGAAAGGTGCGACAAAATGGACAAAAGAGATTAAATGCATTTTCAAAAGAAAGATAACAATACCTTTATATGCAGAATTCTGGTCGACGTTGGGAATACTTCTTTTCAACCATTTGATGAAGGATATATTCAAATGACTCCGTTCAAATATGTTTGGAAAGGATTAATCACTATTGGTCAAATTGTTGTTGATCATGTTTTGAATGTTGTGCTTGAGGGTTGAACAATTCTCCGTGTCGTGTCCAATAGCTCCAGAATGATAAGCACATCTGTGGTGAGCCCTGTAAAATTTCCCCAAAGGATTGGCTGGTCTTCCTTCTATAGGATAGAGAATACCCATTGCTTTCAACCTTTCATAAAGTTGAGTTTGAGATTCTCTTAGTGGTGTAAATACTTTAGGAGGCTTCCTAAAGTTTGGACGGGGACATTTTTTCTGATTGACATTATGATTTTTATATTTCCTTGGGAAAGATGACCGCATATGGGTAGTCGTGACCATACCTACCTCCTCTGCTTTTCCTTTTGATGTATCCATATAACCAATTCTGGTAGCTTTTCCATTAGCTTGCAAAGCGGTAAAGTTTGTGACCTTCCCAGTCTTGAAACAATCTTCCAAAGCTTCTCCCACTTTGACGATCTCGACAAATTTTTGTCCCATCATACACAACATTCTTTCATAGTACTCTGGCTCTTGAATTCGAAAGAACATTTCAGCGATCTCACATTCGGACATGGGAGGTTGAACTCTCGCAGACTCTTTTCTCCAATGAAGATCGTACTTTCGATAATTTTTCTGTAGATCTCTGTTTGATCTTCTCCAAGTAGTAGCGATCTGGGGAAGCTTCTACGTTATGTCCAAATCTTTCTGTGAAATTCTTTGCTAGTGCATTCAAACTTATCCATTGTTTCAAGTCTTGTGATGTAAGCCACTCCAGAGCTTCTCCACTTAGACTTCAACTGAAGAGACGCATCAACAATGCTTCATTTTTGCTGATTCCCACGAGTTGATCACAATAAACTTTCAAATATGCTAGAGGATTTCCAGTTCCATCAAAGGTGACGAACTTTGGCACTTTGAACCCTTCCGGAAGGTCCAAATTTGGATGAATGCATAAGTTTTCATAATTCAGCCCCACCTCTACTGAAGTGTAATCCAGTTCTTTTAGCAATTTCGCATTTTCTTCTTTCATGATCTGCTTAGTCTTTTTCTCTTTGGCCCTCCACTCCTTCTCCTTCTCTTCGTAGTGGTCAAGTTTGGAATATACAGTATACTGAAGATGCGGTTTGGTTTGGACTGGGATATCAAAAGTGACTTTCGGAGGTAATGGTTGAGAGTTTTGTACATTTTGAGTGTCTTTTGCAGGGGCATGGTACATAGAAGGGGCTGTTTGAGGATTGTTGACATTTAAGCTTTGAAACGGAGGAAAAAATTGAGAGTTATTTGTGTTTTGGTTTTGAAAGATGGGGAAAATTTGAGAATTGGTATTCAGGTTCTGGAAAGGGTGTGGTGCTTGGTATGGAGTGCTGGCGTGATGAAGATTTGAAGTGGTTAGGTCTATGGTAGAAGAATTTTTAGTAGGATCGGAGGGTGGGTTATTTAGGACATGCTCCGAGTTCGAAGTTAGAGGAGGGAAATGGAGTGGAAGCCTTCCATCGCCTGGAGTGTTGACATCGACTCTCGGAATTGACAAATTTTGATTTTTCTGGAGCTCAACCCTCAACTCAGCAATTTGTTGCATGAACTATGCAATTAACTCATTTTGTTCAACGGCAGGCGGTTGAACTATAGCAACTTCAGGCAGGCCGGTATTCTAATTATTCTAGGTCATTTTCCTTCTCTCTTCCAACAAATTTTTATTGGGAAAGTAATCTTTGAGAACTTTAAATGCTCAACAATCAACACAAATCAGTTTTGAGTACCTTACAAAGAAAAAAAACTCAAACAACAGATGTGTTAGTTTGTGTAAGCACTAGGCAATACAAGATATCACACACAAAGCTGTAAGCACACAAGATTCACTTCATTTGAAGAAAGACTAGCCCACAGATATAAAGAAATGATTAGATAGACAGGAATTTGTCTATCTGATTTTTAGCTTTGTGAATAACAAAAAAATGTCGATTGAATATTTTATTGTCGTACTTTTGATTTTTGATTGAGATGTAAATCTAATTTCATTGTAAGAGTTGAAAGGAGGTTTGAAATTCAATTGAGAAACTAAAGACTCGAGACTATATAGACGCATTTTGATAGTTGACTCGATATTTATGCTTATGGAGTTCTAGAAAATATTTTTCGAGAATGAGTAGGCTAGAACATCTCCAAATGAAGCAACATAATCACACAAACAATTATAACACATAAACAGTTATTGCGCGTTCTAAACAGATATGTGACCCTTTTATGCCAAGGGTAGGCCTAACGATTTGTGGGGTGTATATATCATTTGAAACATCCTATTGTCCCAAAACCCAAATTTATACAAATTTATGAATAAAACTTAGATGGGGATACATAATTAGAGAAAACGGGATACAACATATTCAGTCCCACGCAGGGGTACGATTATAAACTATGCTTCCATGGAAGGTCATTCCTTCTTCATTTCTTCTCGCCATATTTGAATGTCTACAAACTTGGATCCAAATGATAGCTTATGAATACCTTCAATTTTAACTAAAGTAAGCTAACATGAAAGACTTTCAACCCCGAGAGACAATGGTTTGTCCAATGACATATACATCCTACAAATTTAACATATAATTATGATCGTCCATTTAGGCCGTGGCCGTTTTGGACTCAAGGTAGTCTCTCTAATGGTCCCAACACACATTAGGTGTTGGGTCATCTTAGTCTAATGCTTATATTTAGATTTAGTTTTGCTGTATCCTAGGTTGACTAGAATTAGTTTAGAAGTAATGGTTACCCGAGTCGGACAGACGACGGGGTGAAGCTAACAAACGACGTTGGATGACCGTAAACCAACTATTCGTTTGTTAATTCCAAATAAAGACTTGTGTGTTTTCCGAAAGAAGTCGTGGTAAGCCACGTGACTTCTTTTATCCTAATGCAACTATCTGCCGTTTGGCAGAAAAATGCCATGATAGTGCAACAATTTTAATAATACGCTAAAGAAACAAGTAAACAATTATTTCACGTAGCCAAATAAATTTAGTTTTAATAATATGCCATTTATGTTTTAATGTTTTCCGAAAAATAATTTTTTTATATGTAAGTTTTCGACTTTAGAGTCGCCACTTAATTTTTTAAGGAAAAAATCAAGAAAAACTTTGTTTTCAAAAGACTTAAACAGATAAAATCGTTTTAAAGACTTTGAAGGGGTTCGGAGATTTCTATTTATATTTTAGGAAGATTTTTACAACACCTAAAATATTCGCTAATGCGATTTTCCGACAACTAACTTAGTGGCTAACACTTAATTTTATTTGAGATAAAAATTAATTTGTTTGAAAGAGAATTATTATTTTACTATCTAAAGGATTTGCAAAATTTAATTTTAGTATTCGCTTTGATTTGATTAAATTAAGCCGTTAAAAGAAATAGCGTCTAGCGGGGGTTTGAATTCGTTAACCCTAAGACTAACGACAATTTCAAGAATAGATACGAGGAAGTAAGAGAGAGAGAGAGAGAAAGAGAGTTGGGTCCAAATTCGGTGTCTGTCCGCCTGGACCGATATTTGGACCCGTTTTATTTTGGGTTTTGGATACACTTCACTTGTACCTGTCCTAAATTCTAGCAATACAATAATGATAAAAAATCTACAAGGGCTTAGTCCCAACGATAACAAAAGACAATGCTTAGAAAATAATTTTGAGCTTCTTAGCCAAAATTCTTCAACTTCTCGGATTGTTATGATTTTTTTCGACTTCTAGACCTGTGCGTCGATTCTATGGACTACTTGACTCGAAATGAAGATAGAAAACATTTGGGCCTTTATGGACCTCTCGATATGCGTGAGGATGGATTCATGGTGAACCCCGGGGAGATTTTACATGCCAAACATAAATAAAATCACATTAGCATGAGATGAGAAAGACTAATACATTTCTATAAAATAATTGAGCAACATTATGGTGATCGATAACTTAACATAGCAAATTATGATAATGCATTTAAGGATTAATCTAGCCACTTAAATTATCTGGACAATTACTCTAGCTACTTACCATGATAAAAAAGGACGAAAAATGCCTTGATCCACATTCCCAGATTTTATTTTTTAATTAAGTTTTAAAAAAAATAATAAAAGAAATAAAAAATTTGTACCACATGCTCATTCGAACAAAATTAAGACTAACAGATAAGTTAACATTGGGCATATGTGAACAGATCCCATATTTTAGTCTCTGCCAGGTGTGTTATCATGTTGGCATGCCATTAAATGAATCATTAATCATATATGCAAATATGAACAAACAAAGTCATATGCAATTAAAATTGGAATGGAAGATTTCTCAGATTGATGCCCTAAAGAAATCATGCTCCAAACAACCTTAATGACTAAGTCTAGCGAAAGTCGAATTTATAAAAATAAAATAAACGAAGAGCTCGTTTTATACCAATTCAATTTGCAAATAAACTAAACAATTCAAAAGAAAAACAAGAACAAAGCGATAGACATAGATATCAAATAAATATATATATATATATATATATATATATATATATATATATATATATATATACCACTGTTTTTCAAAATGGACAATGAGAGTAAAAGGATGAATTTTCTTCGTCTACTTTTAACATTTTTTCCAAAAAAAACTCAAGCAAGGGAGAAAAAACCAGTCAAGGCAGTAGAGACAATATCTTAAGGTTTAATACAATTGTCTAAGCAACTGGGTAAGCATTTAAAACCAAAAACAAAATGGGTTAAAAATCAGCCTCTTAAGGTTGTTAAACTTCCGAAGGAGGACTCAACCGGAAGAAAACTAATCCTAAAATTAGTAACATATTCTCGATAGAAAATGAACTTAAAACTGTCTCGAATACCGTAAAATCATTCGAACGAGATCAAGAATGCAGCCAAACAATTTAAGAATAAACCTTAGCATAAGTAAAAAAAAAAACGCGACTTAAAACCATCTCGAATACCATAAAATCATTCGAACGAGATCAAGATTGCAGCCAAACAATTTCAGAATAAACCTTATCATAAGTATAAAAAAATGCGTCCTCCATTATTAACAAAAATAAGAAACCAGTGATGCTACTAACAAGCTTTAGTCGATTTTCAACTTACATGTATATCTTTAACTCAAAATGTGATTTAACCAAACCATGAGGAAAGTAGACACAATATGAACCCATAAAGCATAAAACCATATAGATAGTAGTTAATCCATGCATTCGAATCAAATCAGTTGGGATGATAAACTTGACGAAACCTTGACTAAACGCAAAATCATATAGGAGCACATAATGAAAGCGAGCCCTACAATATCAAAATATTCAAATAATAAATAACCTTAGATTGAACAGGAAAGATTCAATCCAAACAAGCTTAACTATATCAATAACATAACAAAATATTCTTATTGGCATGATGAGTGGCATTCACCTATATTAAAATACTGAAAACTACAACTCAATTTCCATTATGGAAATCAGCAAAATAAACCAAACAGCATGATCACAAAAATCAAAATCAAACACAAACACAAAAGAAATTAGTAAGGGGGAAGAGGTTACCTTTCTTACTGCAGCAAACTTGGAACCAAACGAGCTTGAAAGGATGATTCCACAACCACAAAGTAGGGTGTCAACAGCCAACGAGTAACCTAGGCGGCAACTCGAATTCGAACCAACTTAGAGGAAAAGGATGAGCAAACTAGAAGAATAAGATTCTAACCAAACTCACTCTTCACTCCATTTTCGGATGTATTTTGTATGTATTTTACAGCTATTGGTTTATGTTATTCTCTTTCCCTTAGTTCAAAGTTTCCAACTCAAAAATTCTCCAACCAATTTCTTATCCAATCTTTCCTAGCCAAGAGAAAGCCAACTGAAAAAATCTCCCTCTCTTTTTTCTTTCTTTTTTTTCCGGTCAGCCCCCCTTTCTTTTTTCTTTTTTTTTCGTTTTCTTTTTCCTCCCCCTCACCCCCAACAATAAAGAAGATTTATATAAGAGGAGATGGGGCAGAATTAGGGGGGAAAACAGGAGGGAGATTGGGTGTAAAAATTTAATTCAAAATTTGAATTTCTCCCCCCAAGATAAGGTTGCCAATACCTGGAATTTGTACCAAATTGTACAATTATAAACGGATAGAGAACGGAGACCATCGATTTGGAGATGAAGGAAGAAGAGACGAGGAGATTTAGACACCTGGTTCTTCGTACTTTGCTCAACTGGGTTCGCTGGAAGAAGAAGAAGAATGTACGGGGTCCGGTCGGGTATCGTAGGTTATGCTGTTGTTAAAAATAACGTTGGATGGAATTGGGTTCTTTAAGGTCAAAGTGGATGGGCTGGATCGGTAATAGTATTTGCTGTGTGTGTTGGGTTTCCTTTGGGATTAGTTGGGCTGCAGGGGATGAGTTGCTGAAAAATTTGGGAAAAGGGGCCCAAATTTGGTTTATTCACAAACGGAATTGCATGAATTGGTTAAATTTGATAAAAGGGTTAGTTTTGATTTGAGGGTTTGGTCAAATTGATTTAACTAGGTGATTAGACTGAAAATTATATAAGACGAATTTTTATAAATTAATTAATGATCTTCTTAATGTTAACAAAATAAAATAATTAATTCTAATATAAATTAAAGACTCAAAATATAAGATAAAATAATTAACCAAATATTTATATAAAACAAAAAAAAAATATACTTTTTAGTCGATTTTTAAATATTGATAAAATATTATAATTATATACGTAATTATGTAAGACATATACATTAGCTAAAAATTTATAAAAAGTGTCAAAAATTATTTAAAATAACTTGCAGGCTATATATATATTTTTTTGAAATTTATAAAACTAATTATTTTAAATTGTTTAAAATTGAAAAAGCTCGAGTTGATTAATTTATATGGTGGAGGTCCAAAATTGGGTGTCAAAACCCAATTGATACACTATTGTTTAAATGGTTATGAGATGAGACACTCTTTTAAGACAACGTTAAGTAGCTTATATATCTATGTGCAATAAAAGTAGAAGATTATGTAATCTTCTTATACGAAGGGTATATGTATACTCGATACGACTATATTATGTGTATGCGAGAGGTCTATGTAAGCCTCAAGACAGATATAAAAATGTTTCAAATTTTCCGCATTTTTAACCTATGAATGTAATGATGTAAGCTAAGAGTCTAGTCTTAGTCCTCTCCGAGGATGACAATGCTGGTTACGTCTAGGGGGTGCTCCTCTGGTGTGACAAACTTGGTATCAAAGCACGAGGATGAATATCTTTAGAGTTGATGTCTCACTCAACCATGTCTATGTAGATTCTTACTCATAATTGTGAATCACGCCACATTTATGAATAGGAAACTATATGATGCTTAGGAAACTCTCTCTTTCTTTGAAATCCAATATCACGCCTCTAGAGTCTTGTCTCTATGTGCCTTTAGCATCTAATCCTTTTATTGTGATTATAGATAATGAATACTCGAAGAACAACCGCTCAAAGACTTGATGAAGAGATTGCCAATGTGGGAGCTCTTCCCCGTGGTAATCAATTCCCTCCTCTTGAAGAAGTTGCTAATGATGACCAAGATCAGGTCAATCCTCCACCTATGACGGATGGTGACATAAGGGCTGCCTTTCTCAAAATGGCTCAAGCCATTACTACACAAGCACAATCCGTCACTACTCAAGCACAAGCCATGACGGCCCAAGATAATCGGGAGGTGGTACCCCGAGGAAACCAACATATTGGCACCATGGCCTCCCGTTTGAGGGATTTCACTAGGATGAATCCCCCTACTTTTTATTGGTCCAAAGTTGATGAAGACCCCAAAAGTTTATTGATGAAGTCTACAGGATTATCTATGTTATGGGTTTGACTACTAGTTAGAAAGGCAAGTTAGGCACTTACCAAGTCAAATATTCGGCCCAAACTTTGTATGTTCAATGGAGAGACAATAGGCCTTTAAGGGGTAGACCGGTGACATGGGACATATTCAAGAAGGATTTTATTGATCGGTTCTTTCCAAGAGAGAAGACGGAAGCCAAAGTGGAAGAATTCATCAACCTTCGTCAAGAAGGTATGAGTGTACTTGACTAATCTTTGAAATTTACTAAATTCTCAAAGTATTCATTCTTTGGTTTCCGAACCTAGAGATGAAATGATCCGCTTTGTGATGGGAGTGTCGAATGACTTGAAAGAAGAATGTCGTTTGACTATGCTACATGATAATATGAACATTTATCGTCTTATGGTTCATGCTCAAAAAGTGGTAGAGACAAGGATCAAGAGAAAGAGTAGAGATGCCAAAAAGGCAAGGTCTTTTGATGGTGGTTCTTCTAAGGGTAGACTTGATATCCAAGACAAGCCTAGGTTCAAGAAGATGTTCTCTAATCAAGTTCCTTCCAAGTTCCCTAGGGCTCGTGATGATAGGGTGTCTAACCCTAAGTCTCAAAAGAGAATGGGTACTAGTTCACCAAACAAGAAGCCAACTTGTGGAAATTCTGGCAAGAAGCATTATGGTGATTGCCTCATTGGGACGGACAATTGCTTTGGTTGTGGCAAGAGTGGCCACAAGGTTAGGGGTTGCCCTAATGTGAAGGTTCAAGAAAAGGGTGGTGGTCAAGCCCAAGAAAGTGGTTCTAATGATGCTCCGAAGAAGAATCTCTTTTATGCTCTCCGCTCTAGAGATGAGCAAGAGACTTCTCCCGATGTGGTGACGGGTATGTTGAAAGTTTTTTCTATTGATGTATATGCTTTACTTGATCCCGTTGTCTAGTAGCTAAAAAGTTTGATATTTTGCCCGATATTTTGAATAAACCTTTTATGGTGTCCACCCCAGTGGGTGAGTCGGTGGTTTCAAAAAGAGTGTATAGAAATTGTAATGTAATGTTGCCCAATATAGTTACTCATGTTGAACTAGTAGAACATGATATGTTTGATTTTGATGTCATATTGGGTATGGATTGGTTGCATGCTTTCTTTGCCTCCATAGATTGTAGTACAATGGTGGTGAAGTTTAACTTTCCAATTGAGCACGTTTTAGAGTGGAAAGAGGGAAATTCTATTCCTAGAAGTCGTATCATTTCTTGTTTGAAATGTTGTAGGATGATCTCTAAAGGATGTTTATAATATATAGTAAGAGTCCAAGATTTAGATTCCGAAATTCCTCCCATTGAGTCGGTCCTCGTAATGAGGGAATTTCTGGAGGTATTTTCTAGTGATCTTCTAGGTATTCCTGCCGAAAGGGAAATTGATTTTTGTATCGACTTGCTATCGGAGAAAAATCCCATTTAAATTCCTCCTTATCATATGGCTCCGACCGAATTGAAAGAGTTGAAGACTCAACTCAAAGACTTACTAGACAAGGGCTTTATTCGGCCTAGTATTTCTCAATGGGGTGCTCCGGTCTTATTCGTGAAATAGAAGGATGGGTCCCTTAGAATGTGTATCGATTCCCGTCAAATCAACAAAGTCACAATCAAGAACAAGTATCTTCTCCCTCGGATTAACGATTTATTTGATCAACTCAAAGGTGCGAGTTACTTTTCCAATATTGACTTGAGATTGGGATATCACCAACTTAGGGTGGGAGGTGAAGATATTCCCAAGATGACATTTCGAACAAGATATCATCACTATGGTTCTTAGTAATGTCAAGTGGTCTCACTAATGCTCTGACGGCATTTATGGACCTAATGAATAGGGTGTTTCAAAGTTACGTAGATTCATTTGTCATTGTCTTCATTAACGACATCTTGGTATATTCGAAAAATGAGGGTGAACACATGGATCATTTGATAGTGGTGTTGCAAGTGCTTAAAGAACACCAATTGTTTGTCAAGTATAGAAAATGTGAGTTTTGGTTGAGGTTGGTAGCGTTTCTTGGTTATATCATCTCTAGTGAGGGTGTAGAGGTTGATCCAAGGAAGACCGAAGCGCTGAAAATTTGTCCTAGACTTTTGGCACCTACGGATATTAGGAGTTTCTTAGGTCTAGCCGGTTTTTATAGTAGGTTTTTCGATGGATTTGCGTCTCTTGCTTCTTCCTTGACAACCTTGACTCAAAAAAATGTGAAATTTAAGTGGTCGGAGGCATGTGAAAAGATCTTCCAAATGTTGAAGGACATGCTTACTTCCGCACCGGTATTGACCCTACTGAAGGTCACTATGGGTTTTATGGTATATTGTGATGCATCCTTAGTCGGGTTGGGGTGTAATCTTATGCAACATGGCAAAGTTATAGCCTATGCTTCTAGTCAACTCAACGTCCATGAGAAGAATTATCCTACACATGACCTTGCGTTAGCGGCCGTGGTATTTGCCTTGAAAATGTGGAGGTATTATCTCTAGGGGTTCATGTTGATGTGTATATGGATCATAAAAGTCTTTAATTTCTATTCAATCAAAAGGATTTGAATCTCTGGCAACGGAGATGGTTTGAGTGGTTGAAAGACTATGATATGAGTGTTCTCTTATCACCCCGATAAGACTAATATGGTAAAGGATGCTTTAAGTTGGTTGTCCATGGGAAGTGTGTCCTATGTGGAAGAATCCAAGACAAATGTAGTGAAAGATTCTCATAGGTTGGCTCGTTTAGGGGTTTCAATTGAAAGTTCTCCAAATGGTGGTATAGTGGTACATCATAACTCCGAGTCGTCTTTTTTGGTTGAGGTGAAGTCTAAGCAACACCTTGATCCATTATTGATGGAGTTGAAAGAATCGGTCCTTGGTAAGATGAATGAGTCATTCTCCCAAGGGGGAATTGTCTTCTTAAGTACCAAGGGAAATTTTGTTTTCCTAATGTGGATGATTTGAGGAGTAGTATCCTTGAGGAAGCTCATGGAGCCCGTTACTCTATTCATCCGGGTTCTACGAAGATGTACCATGACCTCAGAGAAGTGTTGTGGTGGGATGGCCTAAAAAGAGATATTCCAGAGTTTGTTGCAAAGTGTTCCAATTACCAACAAGTGAAGGTCGAGCACCAAAAGCCGAGTGATCTACTACAAGAAATCAAAATTCCTACTTGGAAATGGGAAGATGTTAATATGGATTTCGTAGTAGGTTCGCCTCGAACTCGAAACCAATATGAATATATATGGATGGTAGTGGATAGGTTGACCAAATCCATTCACTTCATTCCCGTTAAATCTACTTATTCGGCAGAAGATTATGCAAGAATCTATATTGACAAGATAGTGAGTCATCATGGGTTTCCTTTGTCCATCATATCGGATAGAGGTGCTCAATTTACATCTAGATTTTGGAGATCATTTCAAAGAGGTTTGGGTACTCAAGTGAAGTTAAGCATCGCTTTTCATCCTCAAACGGACGGTCAAACGGAAGGGACTATTCAAACTCTTGAAGATATGCTTAGAGCTTGTATCATTCATTTTAAGAGAAATTAGGATGAGCATTTGCCTTTGGTGGAGTTCTCGTATAACAATAGTTTTTATTCAACCATCTTTATGTCTCCTTATGAAGCCTTGTGAGGTAGAAGGTGTAGATCTCCTATTGGTGGTTTAAGGTTGGTGAGTCTTCGCTTCTTGGTCCGACTTCATTTATAAGACTTTGGAGAAAGTTCATATCATAAGGAACCGGTTGCAAACAACCAATACTCGGCAAAAGTCTTATGCCGAGCATAGGAGAAGAGATTTAGATTTTGAAGAAGGTGATAAGGTGTCCTTGAAAATTTCGCCTATGAAAGGAGTGGTTAGATTTGGCAAGAAGGGGAAGTTGAGTCCTCGTTATGTGGGTCCCTATTAAATCTTTCAAAGGGTTGGTAAGGTTTCTTATGAATTGAAACTCCCTAGTGAACTATCTTCGGTTCATCCGGTTTTCCATGTTTCTATGCTTAAGAAGTGTATCGGTGATCCCAAGTCTATTCTTTCTATTGAGGGTTTTGGTGTGAAAAATAACCTCTCCTATGAGGAAATTCCTGTTGAAATCCTTGATAGTCAAGTGAAGAGGTTGAGGAACAAAGAGGTGGTCTCCGTAAAAGTGTTATGGAGAAACCACCTAGTTGAGGGAGCAACATGGGAGGCCGAGGCCCACATGAAGTCCCGTTATCCTCAACTCTTTCATAATGAAGGTTATTTGTTCTTACTTATAATGAAAATAATGACTAAATTTTATGTTTCTATGATTTTTGGTGAAGTTATGCAAAGATGTGCATTTTATGGTGTCATTACAGTGAAGTTTCAGTGAAGTATGCCTTAGACTTGAAATTTTGCAATTTTGCTTGTGTTGAATTATGTTGTGCATTTTGATATGATTATAGTTTGATTTTGGCATAATTGACTCATATATGGTATGTTGAGCTCATGATTTTTGTGAGAAGAAAATCCATCATAATGTGATTTTGAGCCTTATGTGAGGTAATTGAAGTTTTTGAATTGCTATGTGTAAAAATACCACAATTGATGTTGTAACTCATGTTTTTATGTATTGTTGATTGGTTGGGCTGCAAGTATTGAGTCTATTCCTTCCTTCCAAATGATTTTAGTGTCATTCGGGGACGAATGTCCCAAAGGGGTGATAATGTAACACTCTGAAAGTCTAAGACGTGTTCTAGAGCCTAACATAGGTATCAAAACGTTTAGACACTGTTTTAAGGTCATAAATAATGAATATAAGTCATTTAGAAAGTTTAGAAATCAAAACTTCAAGGAACATCCATGACATCCGGAAACTAGTTCAATGAGGTGCTAGTGTGCCTTAGCGTATTTGACTAAGTTTTAGGATTTGGAAAATGATCAAATTTGGTCGAAGGATGTCTAACATGTATTAGAGTTAGTTCATAGTCTAAAAGTCTGGGTACGACTCCCCAAAGAACAACCAAGGGCCGTTGAGGAGGACCCTTGCGTTGGGTCGAAGGTTGCCTAAGGCAGTGTCCACAGACGACTTGCCATAGACGGTCCGTGGTCCAATCGACGGGGCGTCAATTGACTCCGTCGATGGACACTTAGTATATTTGTCAAGGACTGCATTTTAACCAGTCTGTGACCAAAACGACGGACCAACAGGACGGAGGGTTCTATAGTCGTCGATTGACACACGAGGCATCGATCGTGGTCTTGTCTATGAGGTACTGTTTTTGCTGCACGTTTTAGGTTAGTTGGAATTAATTAATTAGGTGGTTAGTTAATTAGTTAGGGGTTAAGGGACGTCTAATTAATTTAATTAACAACCTATATAAAGACCCTAACCTAGTTAAGCTAACCTTACTCTCATAATCCCCAAACCCAAATTCTTTTCCTTCTCTCTTCTTTCTTTGTCCCATGTTGAAGAACACCATAGAAGTCAAGGTCAAGGTGGTTTCTAGGGCTGCAATCACAAATATTTCTCCACCAAACTTCAAGAAACACCAATGTATTGGATTCCTTTCACCTTTGGGATCTCTTTCCCCAAAGGGTACCTTCAAATTGATTTCAAAAGATGAGTTTTCATGTGGGTCTCTTCCAATCTCGAAATTGATCTTTCAAATTGATTTTTTTATGGTTTCACTTGATTGTATTGATTAGATTATGATAAATTATGACTATATTTCACTACTTATTGATGGATTGGTCTAGTTTTTAGAAGATGACCTTTTCCCCTTTACCCTAGGTTGTGATCTTGAGTTTAATTGTGTAGTGTTGGTTAAATTGACTTGGTTATTGGTTGAATTACTATCCTATGGTGTTATTGTATCAATTTATGAATAGATTAAGATGAATTGTACACCTATCATGCTAGTTCTTGAGTAAGTGATCTAGGTTGTGAAGTAGATTATGAATTTGACCTAAGTCTCTAATATTAAGATATGAACTAGTGATGGATTGTTGTATAGTGCTTCAATTGACTTCATTATCATGTTAGTTATTATTGTGTCATAATATTAAACCCATTGTTAGGTTGAGTTTAAGGGTTAATTGTAAGACCTTGATGATGGCTTATGAAGGAGACTTGGTGAGTCTTGTGATCTCAACTCTTTACTTCAATTATGGTTACTTTTGAGTAAGTGATGATATTGTATTGAAGTATGCCTTATATAAAGATTGATAGGGTTGGTATGTTGTTGAATTGAAATGTCTTTACTATGGTTTGTGACGTGTTGGCTAAGATGTAAATGTCATAAAGATGGTGATAACTTACCAATGTGTCTTATCATGTATGATTATGTAAATGTGCTAACTTCACGTGTATGAATTGTATTGAAAGGAAAATACTCATGCAATTCTTATTGAGATATGATGGTGATGATATATAATGGATAGACCCTATGAATTGCATTAAACTATGATGATTAATAAAGGTATTAATGATATTTCAAAAAGGGACTCTAGCTTAGCACCGAGTAAACTACAGTGAATAGTGTCCCTTCCCACATAGGGAAGGTAGGATCACTAATGTACACTTGATATTGGAGAATATAAAGCATGTAGCATAAAGAGGGTCCCAACTATATCTCCTAGTTCTTGAACTAAGTTGCCCCCATAGCAATACTAGCTAGTGGATCCACGTAGTTCTATGTTCATGTTTTGGTACTACCTTTGCAAGTAGTCCTCCTTCTTTCGGTGTAGGGTTCCATGACACCGGATTTCATATTAGCTCATGTGTTCTATGTCGGTTAAGGCAAGATGTTCCGAAAAGGTAAAATGAAGTAATGAATGAACTCTAACTAGGATGACCTAAGGGGTTTAACTTAGTCTAGGTAGGGGTATGTGAATCTACCTATATATTGCACTAGTTAGCCTTGAAGGGAATCTTAGGAGGATGTTCTTATGTATGTATATACTTATAAATGTAAATGATATGTATATGGCACCACATGATGTTGAACTCACCTATGAATACATGTTTGGTCTATATGGCTGAAGTATGATGTTTGCTACCCTTAATGATATGATATGTGGAGTTGGACATTGGTTATGGTTCTTGTTAGGTTTACTTGCTTGAGTAAGGTTATGGGGCTTTGCTTAGTCATTGCACAAGTGGACTAAATGAGGGTCATGTGTAATGGTCATGCCTTGGTTACGTTGTAATGAACTCTTATTCATGCTTATTGAGGTAATAACTTGATGATATACTTGTCTTGATTATAAGTTCAAGTATGTTAGTATATATGATTGGTTTGGTTAGACTTCGTATGATGAGCATGGTCTTGACTTGATGATTATGCATTAATGACTTTTATTTCTTCTTGAATGTGCATAAGGCTTTCCAAATGTAAAATAGCATTTTTTAAATGAAATGTCCCTTTTTAGCATAATTTGATATTGTGTGTGCATATGGTCTCATACTTAGTACATGTGATGTGGTAACCTCATTTTCTGTCTTTTCCCCAACATTTTAGGTCCCGGTCAGTTAAAGGATTTAGAGACGACGTTGAAGAAGACTTGTAATTCTCACTCATCCAAGTGGGTAGGTCCTCACTTTCTGAGGGGATTGTAAATATCAAGCTTATGAATGTTGTTCCCATTTTAAGACTTCTATGTTCTTTCCTTTTCATTTGAGTACTAAAGGATGTATAGCCTATATGTGGATTTATTACATTGATGTGTGGGATATGCCCAATTGAAACATTCTTGTTTAGATGGTTATGAGATGAGACACTCTTTTAAGACTACGTTAAATATCTTATATATCTATGTGCAATAAAAGTAGAAGACTATGTAATCTTCTTATACAAAGGGTCTATTTATACTCGATATGACTATATTATGTGTACTCGACAGGTCTATGTAAATCTCAAGACATATATAGAAATTTTTTAAATTTTCCGCATTTTTAACCTATGAATTTAATGATGTAAGCTAAGAGGCTAGTGTTAGTCCTCTCCGAGGACGACGATGCCGGTTACGCCTAAGGGGTGCTCCCCGGGTGTGACAAAAATCATTTGGAAGGAATAGACTCAAGACTATCAGCCCAATCTACAACAATACATTACATCATGAGTTAAATCATCAATCATGGCATTTACACGTAGCAATTAAAACTTCGATTACTACATATAAGGCTCAAAATCACAATATGAGGAATTTCCTTCTCACAGCAACATGAGCTCAATATTCCCTTAAGGAGTCAATTATGCCAATTCTCAAACTATCAACATGCTCAATATCATTTCATAATGACTCACCATATCAACATGCACCACATAACTCAAAACAAGAAGAATTGCAAATTTTCAAGTCTATAGGCATACTTCACTGTAATTTCATTGTACGTAGAACATTTTTGCAAAACTTTACCACAAATCAAAGCAACTTCAAATTTAGTCATTATTTTTATTTTAAGTAAGAACAACTAACCTTCATTAGGAAAGAGATGAGGATAACGGGACTTCATGTCGGCCTCGACCTCCCATGTTGCTCCCTCAACTAGGTGGTTTCTCCATAACACTTTTACATAGGCCACCTCTTTGTTCCTCAACCTCTTAACTTGACAATCAAGGATTTCAACCGTAACCTCCTCATAAGAAATGTTCTCTTTAACACCAAGACCTCAATAGGAAGAATAGACTCGGGATCACCGATACACTTCTTAAGCATGGAAACATGGAAACCCAGATGAACCAAAGATAGTTCACTAGGGAGTATCAACTCATAAGCAACCTTACCAACCCTTTGCAAGATTTCATAGGGACCCACATAACGAGGATTCAACTTTCCTTTCTTGTCAAATCTAACCACCACTTTCATAGGCGAAACTTTTAGATACACTTCATCACCTTCTTCAAACTCTAAGTCTCTTCTCCTATGATCGACATAAGACTTTTACCAACTATAGGCTGTTTGCAGCTGGTTCCTTATGATATGAACTTTATCTAAAGTCTTATAAATTAAATTGGCACAAAGAAGTGAAAACTCGCCAACTTCAAACCACCCAATAGGAGATCTACACCTCCTACCATACAGAGCTTCATAAGGAGCCATATATATGGATGAGCGAAAACTATTATTATATGAGAACTCCACCAAAGGCAAATTCTTATCCCAATTTCCTTAAAGTCAATGATACAATCTCTAAGCATATCTTCAAGAGTTTGAATAGTCCGCTCCACTTGACCATCCGTTTGAGGATGAAAAGCGGTGCTTAACTTTACTTGATTACCCTAACCTCTTTTGAATGATCTCCAAAACCTAGATGTAAATTGAGCACCTCTATCCGATATGATGGACAAAGAAACCCCATGAAGACTCACAATTTTTTCAATATAGATTCTTCCATAATCTTCCGCCAAATAAGTAGACTTAACGGGAATAAAGTGAGCGGATTTGGTCATTCTATCCACTACCACCTATATAGAGTCATATTGCTTTCGTGTTCGAGACATACCTAATACTAAATAATTGTTAACATATTCCCGCTTCCAAGTAGGAATTTGGATTTCTTGTAGTAGACCACTCTACTTTTGGTGCTCGGCCTTCACTTGTTGGAAATTGGGACAATTTGCAACCAACTCCGCAATATCTCTTTTTAGGCCATCCCGCATAAAAACTTCTCTAAGGTCATGGTACATCTTTGTAGAACCCGGATGAATAGAGTAACGGGCTCCATGAGCTTCCTCAAGGATCCTACTCTTCAAATCATCCACATTAGGCACACCAATCTTCCTTGGTACCTAAGAACACCATCCCTCCTTGGGAGAATGACTCATTCATCATACCAAGAACCGATTCTTTCAACTCTATCAATATTGGATCAAGGTGTTTCTTAGGCTTCACCTCAACCACCAATGACTGCTTGAAGTTATGATGTACCACCACACCACCACCTAAACGAGCCAACCTATTAACATCTTTCATGTCACATCCGGGGAGCACCCCCCAGAAGTAATATGGCATACTTGACCTCTCAGAGGTCTTATACAATTCCATAGTTATCATTCATCACATTTTCATAGTAAATTTAGGGGAAAATTTAAAACTTTTCGTAGCACATCATATACTAGAATATCACTTCCGTTATATAAAAAGGTAAGTCATAATACATAGTTAGACTCTAAGTCTCTTTTGCCATCTTAGACTCAAATTCATAGAATAGATTAGGGACACGACCCTTCAATATCATAACATTATATTTAAGCTATTATAATACATTAAATATAAATTTGACATAGGAAATCCTTGGAACATAAGGAATCCTTTCTTTAGATTTGGAAACACATATCAAGCCCTTCACTTTAGACACATCCTTTAAGCATCAATAACATACACTTTGTGTAAAAAGGTAGAGAACAATGGTGTTAGTACAAGAATGCACTAAGTATGACAACCATGCAAAAACATGTATTTATAAGGGACATTTTACTTAAAACCATGCATCATGCCTATTTGTGAAAACTTCATAAAACTTTAATACAATAAGCATTATACAATTCATATACTACATATAAGAATATTCAATGGTCACACATCATATAAAACCACACATTGCATTTAAGGAATATAAGTCACCACTTTACAGTAAACACCTTTACCCTATAGTGAACTCATTTCATTTTATAGTGAACTCTTTCCTTTTACTTTAACTCCTTATCTTCCCGTGTAACACATACTAAGTAAACCTACAAAGAAAATACAAGCCTTACCATAAATTTTATACATCAACAAGACAAACATAGACAACCTCTTTCAGGTCAAGCAAGACTTCATCATATAGTCAATAAGACCCATATTATGCATATAAGGCACATTATATAGACTCATACCATGCATATAATCACAACAAGTAGAAAACACTACAATGTCATGCATAAGGAACATAAACATAATAATATACATTAGAACTCCTTCTTAGAACTCTCTTCAAGAGCTACTTGTGCAATGCATAGGTGAAGTCCCATACCTCCACCTACACTAAGAAACTTACATTAGGTTATCCTAGTTAGGGTCCTAGTCATTTACTTACATTGTCCATTTTACTTTAGGGAAACTATAACCTTAACCGACACTAATACCATGGGTGCTAAACATGGAATTTGGTGTTGTAGAACCTCACACCACGAAGAGGTGCCCTACTTAGCCAAAGTAGAACATTAACCTTCAAATAGCATCTTAGGTGATATCACTTGCTATATCCTATGTGACAAGCATAGTTTATGGAACTTGGGGGCCGTCATGGAAACATCACTGTACACCCTTTTTGGTTTATGAAGCTATCCACCCCGTGAGGACCGTTAGTGGACCCTTTAGCCTTCCCTCTTTAGGAAGGTGCCACCCCCTCATATACAAGTTCACTCGGTGCTAATCTAAGTTCCATTTATTGAAAAACCTTTACTATCATTTCTTTATAAAACATAGGCTTAAGAGAGTTAACCCATCATATGATTAGCTCATAGAATAGAGATGAGAGTTCATCAACCTAAGTCATGTGAGAAACCCTTTCACATGGACATAGCATATGTAAAGCACCATCTAGTTTAGTGTACTCTTGGGAAACACCTTCCAAGCGCCTCTATTTTGACTAGATCATCATACATGTGTGTGTTCTCATATATGTGAGCAATCCTTTCACATAACACATTAAGACTACATGTTCATATATCAATGCATAAGTGTATATGTGTAACTATATGAGCAATCCTTCTAAACTCTTTAAGACATTATACACATTCATAACATAACCATGCATTCATATTCATGTACATAGAAAACCAAACCTAGGAACTATCCCATCAAAGTACACATGTGCAATGCATAGACAAAGTCCCATACCCTTGCCCATACTAGTACACCTATCAAGTCATCTTATTTAAGAGATACATAACATACTTCATAAACATATACTTAACATGTATAGTAGTAGACATTAGTGAATATGAGAATTATCCTTTCATTAGACACCACGATCCTATACTACTTTCATAAGCATCCATGAGGTGTGAGTATGTGTACATTGGTCAACATTATTATATGAAGGCAACAATACTAACATTAAGGCAGCCAACTTACAAAGGTTACAATACACATTCACGTATAGACCACGCACCACGTAATAACATAGGAGATAAAACAACTTCAACATTGAATCTAAGACTCCTAAGATTGGTTAGAATCACACATTCATTCAGGCACATAGGTAGCGATCATACTACACAAGAGTATTCAAACATCAACATGTAGACCACACCTAGCCCTAACATAGTCATTTGAACGTAGAGGAAGCATCATTCAATATAACCTAGATCATAAACTAGGATTGGAGACTAGGCATAATACTTTACATTGTGTGATCATCATGACCACACTTTCAAGATACAATTTCCTTCAAGGCCATCATCACAACACATAATAGCATAAAAATAAGGTAAACACCGCCACCATAGGTGGACCATGCCACACAAATCCATACAAGGCTACATCAATTAGTAATTCTATAAGAAAAATAGAGAGAATAGAGCCAACTTACAATTCCTCCAAGCTTTGATCATCATTTATCAATTCCAATAATTCAACATCAATACATGTATAAAACAGTAGCTAAAGGAACCATTACATAAACGAAATCATACTTCAATTTACCATAGAATCGATATCACATTGAAGCCTCATTAGCAATCTAGAGAAGATAGGAGAATTATAGACTAATCTCATTCAAGCCATATAACCTAAATCCACATGTATCACTCATTAACAATTCACCATTATTATACAATTTAGAAATTAGATATAAGCAATTCAACATGCTAGAATCATAATTCAACCAATAAAAAGTCAAGATCATAATGCCCATAACATAGGCTAATTTGAGAATTGGAGAGAACATGGGTTCATCATGAAATTAGATTTAAATTCTTCTTAAAAACAACATATAATCAATTTATCATAAACATGCTTTTGAAATCGATTTGAGAAAGAACCCATGGCTAGATTGGAAATTGGGAATTTTGGTCTTTGAATCATATTTGAAAATCCTTGATTGACTCCTTAGATGAATGGATAACTAAGGAGTAAGGATCACCATAACTTATTTATTGCATACCTTTGAGAAATTTGAGAAGAAACCATGAAAATCCACCCCATAGCTTGAACTTGAGTTTTCCCTCCAAATGGAGGTTTGGGAGAATTCGGGGAAGAAGTGTGAATTGGGATTTTTGATTTTGTTATTGGGTGTTTGGGTTTTGGATTTGAAAATGGTTTAAATAAGTCATAAAATCAGTTTATAAACTTCCCTTTTTAAGTTACCAAAACACCCCCATGCTTATTGGGACTTTTAGACATGTCAAAATTGACTTAAAAACGACGCTACAGGATCTGGGAGTGGGCTGCACGTCGAGGAGCAGCCTCCCCATTCTGCCCAAAATAAAATTTGAGCTAGTGAGGTGCGTGGTAGGAGCACGTCACGAGGACAAGGTCCATTTCTTGGACCTGCTCGCTGCCTTGGGACGCCTCTTGTCTAATGTTTGGGTCATCCTTGGGGGCCCTTCGGGTGGTCCTCGGGGAGTCATATCCGGACGGTTTGACCCTTAACATGTCTATTGAGGTACTATGGTCAACTACACTGACATTCAACTCCAAACAACACATTAAAACAAGGCCAACATACAAGGACACACTAGCATGTCAGGCTACCTTTCGAACCTCTTGGGCGTTCTTGAACGTTTGACCTCCAAACTTCATGAAACTTAACACACTGACTATAAAAATCATTATAACTCATATAAGGACCTCATGATCCCATGAAACACTCATAAGCACATAAAAACACTTAAGTCCCTTTTTGTGATTAGTGGTCGAACGCCTAGGTCGTCCATTGACGTTTGACTTCCAAATCACCTCAAATCAAGTATACATACTATAAAACACTTAATGAACACATTTTAAACCTTTTTAGACACATGTGAGACTCTAATCACCTTAATTCATTTTCGGGGTCTTACAATATCCTCCACTTGGAAACATTCGTCCTCGAATGACACTTGGAACATCATAAACACATAAAGAAGTCAATGAACCATGGAGCATCTCACACCATTCAAAACATAATCACATAGAAGTCAATGTACCAAACTTACAAGGAACACAACTTCAAGTCATTTAGCACTTAATGCAACAATAGCAAGCAAAACCTTTTACTCACTGTAAAAATGCATCACCAACATAGGTTCTTGTCATGTTCATAGGAGAAACATCCTTCTCCTTATCATAACATGGTCTTTTTCATTTAATTTTATTAGGAGCTCATTATGCAACAACCTTTTTGTCACACATAAGCAAGTTCAACATCACTCAAGAAGCAATTAATCACTCATAATTCAATGCACATAAACTTGAGTCAAGTAAATCAACTAGGATTCTTAGAATTTAGTCACAATGCCATGAAATTGATACTCAACCTTACCATGCTTAGTTATGTTTAAGGAGGAATATCCTTCTCCTAACATACTTACATGTCTCATGAGTTCATACACAAGCAATGCATAAAGGTCAATTCACTGTAAAAATGAGAAATTCTCAACTTTTAACCAAAACATGCATCAAACTTTCTCCCTAGTGAAGTTAAATTGTAATTCACACCGAGCACATCACCACATTAGGAAGTCATTTCACAACATTTCAATTTTTTTGCATATCACTAGCCTTCATAAGCAAGCATAAATTTTGGGAAAAATCTCACAAGTTATACGCACAGACAAGGACATAAGATAAACATGCCTTCACTTATCAAGAGCGAACCTACAATCATGCTTTACAAAACATAAAAGCCACACAATTTTTCAAGAGACTCAACATTTTTATCATTTTTAAAGACTCAATTTCTAATTATAAGGCTAGACCTTACATCTCAAAAGTGACTAAAACAATGTTTCTATCTTATCTCATGAAGTCAAATGCACAACTAGCATATTAAGATGCACAATCAACATGAGAAATCATTAATTTGATCAAAATTCTTTTTCAAGTACTTTGGAATCTTCAAAATATCCTTAACGTAGTGTCAATGAATACATACTAAGAAAATAGAGGTCATGAAATTCATACTTTATACAAATCTCCTATCATGAACAAGCTTTACCAAAATTCATTAGATTCAAGCTTAAGTAAGAATAGAAGGACAAGGTAGAAAATATCTACAACCTTACTACTCCATCACCATCCCCCACTTAGGTTAAACCCAATCAAAAGCAACTTAGCCCATCCTTATGAGGATCATAGTTTATCAACCTTCATTATCATCACTTAAAAGTGATTTCAAACCTAAAGAAGTTCAAAGGAATTCAACATAGGTACATCAAGGACATTCTAGACCTTACCATCTAGGCACATTATCCCCCACTTGGAATATGACTTATCACATAATCCCCTTAAACACCAAGGTCAATGTCACGACTGGAATCTAGACCCCAGACGAGACCGGCGTCGTTGACCTCTTAGAGGTCGCAGACAAGCCTACTTACATCATACTTACTTCATATAGGTTAATTTTAGCGGAAAACTTGAAACTTTTTGTTTCTTATCATGCATAAAGATCATTCTACTTACATTCGTAATGTTCACCATCAACCATCTAACATTAAGATTATAAACTGAAAGAAATAATTCAATACTGCATTAAATTTATAATTGCCAAAATGGAACCAATACAATGTCTGAAACAAAAACGGAAAGAAACACTAGTGGAACATACTCACTTATCTAAAGCCTACATCTAAGCTAGATAGTAACGGTAGACATCCTCAAAAGCATGAGGGCCTACCAAGTATGGATGAAAGCTCCACGTCCGGATAGCTGCAACGTCAACCTGTAAGCTCTAGCGTCCACCTGTACCTGCACCTAAAAATATAGAGTTGTATGGGATTAGTACACACTTGTACTAAGTATGGGTATATGCAAGAACACATCAAGGACATGCATGAGTAAGAATAGCTCTTTCCTAACAACATGATTATGGAAAGTCAAGTCAGTGGACTTGCCAAAGTGGGATTAGGAAAGTTAGTGAGCTTTCCAAATTTGGATTAGGAAAGTTAGTGAGCTTTCCAAATTTGGATTAGGAAAGTCATGCCATGAGAGTAACAAGAATCATCATACTTTTCATATTGCACACAGCACATAACATCTTACACATAGCACATATCATATTGCATATAGCACATAACATCTTTCATATCATTCATTCATATGCCATGGTACCTTGGAATCATGGACTTGACATTAAGATTTCCCAAAATGAGGGCTTAACATATGGGACCTCAACTAGGGAGCCTTCTTTAGCAAACACAGAGTCTGCTTCATTCATTCATACGTACTTCATTTCATTCATTCATAAGCTAGTGTAAACACAGGCTATACCTAGGATGTAGTTTAAGACTCTCATCGGGTTTGTTGTGCAATGATCAAGAATTACCTAGTGTCATTACTTGAGTCTAGCTCACCTCTTGATTATCCTATCCTAACACCTTTGGTATCGTTCATTTCATTATGTGTATCATTTGAGGCTGGCCTCATTCATTCATTGGGAACTTTAACTTTAACCGACATATATCATGTGAGCATCAAATCCAGCGTCTCCCCCACACCGAAAAGAGGTGGAATCACCGGCCAAAGTGACCCAAAACATGCTAGCGTACATGGGAATTGAACCCCGCCAGATCCCTATATTGGCAGTATTGGTTCGAAGACTAGGAGATATAAGGAAACCCATACCCGGCATGCCGTACAGTCTCATCTCATGAGAGTTACGTGAACCTCCGCCCTTCCCGAAAGAAGGCATCACCGCTCATAGCTAGTCTATCGGTGCTCAATATAAAGTTCCATTTCATTCAACTCATACGTCATGGAAGCTGGCTTCTAGTATGAGGACATCATAGCTCAATAGATGATTTCTCATCTCATTATTAGTATTAAGTATACTTATTCTCAATACTTTCAATAGAGTGTTCATAGAGACTGGTCTCTTCATTAACTTTACACTCTCATAGGTGAGTACGTTTTGGTAACATTTTTAGGCTCATTTGAGATTTGCTCTCATCTTTTACATTAGCACATTGCTCTTCATAATTACGCACCCCTTATTACGTGAATGTTCATTTCATCATATGCCAATGCACTTGGCCATTTAGTGTGTTTCACACTCAAACTTAAACTCCTCTTCTAGGGTTCATCATTTCATTACATACATCTTAGTTCACACTTATTTAAACGTATGTTAGACTTATGGGTCTATGCATACAAGCCATGAGGCTTCATTCATAGTTCGTTTAAGTGATTCATATCTTCCTAAGATTATGTGGTACAGGACTTATGCATCTTGTATGTATGCCAAGATCTCAATTTTGATCTAAGTAGGCAGCATTATTCTTGAATATTTAATTCACGTATGACTTATGTATCAATACGGAATTTGGACAAAGGAACCCGGTTTCGAATCCCTTGGACAACATTTTACTTTTTTCTTTCTATTTAATTTCGGTCCACATGACATTGGGACCCTAGATCGAGCCCTAACATCAACGTTCATTTTTATTTTTATCCTTTGAAAATTCTCTTCCTTGGCCTAGGGGTTGTGGGATCGAACCCCCACAACCCCTTTTATTTTTTTCTTTATTTTTCCTTGACTATCTCGAGTTGACCATGAGGTTGTGGGATCGAACCCCACAACCTCACTTTACTTTTCATTTAATTATTCTTTACTGCCTAGAGGTCGTGGGTTCGATTCCCATGCCTCACATTTCTTTTCTTTTCATTCTTTCCTTAAGCTTGACCAAGAGTTTGTGTGTTTGAATCCCAGTCCTCTCATTTATTATTTTCATACATTCTTTTCCAGCCAAGACCATGGTTCGAATCCCCCTCACCACAATACTTTTAACTCACTAAATTTCATGATTTTTAAACATGGTGAGGTCACGGGTGCGACCCTTAGTGACCTCACTTATTTTTTCTTCACTTTTCATGACATTTAAAACCACTTAACTTGGCTGAAATTAATCAACAAGGTGCTGGAAATTTTGAGTTATATTTTTCAGCTTCTTTTTCATTACATTACATGTTAGTTCTTAGGGGAATTTCGTAGTGCATTAAGAACGTTTTAGGTGCATTTTCATGGATTCGTTTAGCCAAGAGATTATCCCCAAATCAGCCAATTTCATTTCCTCATATGAACATCACGATTTATAAACATGTGTACATGAATACAAAGAACTAACATGCCATTTCAAGTCCTAAGCCGTAACCAGTAGCCACGACAACACATCCAAACACACGTAGTTACATTTTTGGAAACACTCAACATAAGTCACATAATTCCGAACATACATATAAACATATAATCATCACAAAAACACGTTTCATCCCTAGTTCTCTACCAGCAAACATAACCAACCTATGATTCAATGGGAGCTAGTGACAGGGACACTGCAACGGGGAACAACCCTAGTTTTCAGAATAGATTCGTCTGAACCTTAAGGGGTCTCTTGGGAAAGGACAAGCAGAGGAAGAGAACCCATACCTTTTTGACGTTCAAACCTCGACTTGCTGCCCAAAGAACTCCTCCAAACACACGTCTAACACCAAAATTCAACACCAAACTCGACGGACAATCTTCTCTTTGCCTACTTGATTGATTTCGTTGGTTGTTTTTATCTTCGTGGTGGAGTCTTCAAGTGTGAAGAACTTGGCTTATATATTGTGTTATTGAAGTTATTTTGGCAGAGAGAACGTGAAAGAGAAGAGAGAATGATCGTGTGTTGAGAGATAGGCATGAGAGGAGAGAGTTATATTAGGCTTAGGAGTCTAGTTTAGGACTTAGTCAAATAAGGTTTAGTTAAATATTAAAAAAAATCTCATTTCCCTTTTATTTTAAATCAGCCAATAAATATTAAATATTAATTAATTACATTAATTTACCAACTTAAATAAAAACAAAATCAATTCATTGCTTCCACCTATGTTCGAACCAGGGTGGAGCAAGACTTCACTCTAAGAGCCAATTTTTGGCCCTCTCTCCCCAAAATGCCCCTCCACCTTATTAATTAAATAATTTAAATTATAATTTAGGGTAAATTAAGATACTACCCTATTCCTTGGAAAAAGTCATTTTTACCTAGACTCCAAACCTAAGATTTTCCCTTTTTAAGGTCCGGGTACAAGCTCATTTGAGTAAATCTTCGTATTGAGAGCCCTACTGGATGGACCCACATTTTCTGGGGGTTTTTCCCAAAAACTTTTAAAACTCCCAAGTTTGTTGGCTTGGCTGTAGCAAGGGTTTAGAGGCCTGGTTCTACGAGCAGCAATCCAGTGTGAACCGCGTCTAATCGTATCATTCTAGCACATTAAGGCATTACTTTCATATCATTTTAGGGTTGTACAGTCAAGGCAAGTCAAAACAGTCTTCATACTTCTTCACTCAGAAGGATTTAACATCATTGAGGGTTTTTCACTCCTAATCTCACAAAGAGTATTACTAACTCAATCATACATCCCTCTGCCTAAACACCCAAAGGAATTCACTACAACAAGTAAGTCATATAACCAACATATTAAGGTCGCATACGTACCATTACGTTCATACAAACATTAGGGAAACAATAAAGGAGACTTATCCATAAGCCTTTTCTTTCTTTTCAAAACTAGAGTCAAGGTCACTTTAGTCATTCCAACCCACATCATCACCCTACAAGGTAAGCACATATCTTCCCTCCTAGGATCAGTACACATAGACTCCAATCCTACAAGCAACCATGAATCATTTACACATATAAGAAACATTTGACTATTACGAATACAACAGGGCAATATTGAAATTTAAATATAAGGGCAACATGCATTTTTTTGCCATTTACACACTTCTTAAAAGCCATTTCAAACCAAACCATATTGTTTAGACTACCATATGCAAAACCATTTAGCAACATGTCCTTCCAAAAAGGAAGCTCATTTAAACCATTATCTAACTCTTAATTAAGCTAAAACCATATCATAACATAAATTTCACATAACATGTCATTCCATATAGGTATCATATATAGCCATAAATGCATCACCTCAAATATAATCAAAGATTCACCTTCACACATACTCATCAATCCATAACCCAGAATAAGCATAAAAACTCACCTTTTCTCCCTCAAGCATAAAATACCCTCTCATCCAAGCAATCATCTAAAAGTATACGGACAAGAAAACATAAAGAAGAGATCTTATAGAGTTAAGTTCTACAACACGTATGAGAATGATGAAGAAGGGAAACTCTATCATTTTATAGCCCCTCATATCATTTGATGATGTCGAACTCACACCAATGACACTAGACTTCTACTAGACGTGTCAATATGAGACTTTTAGAACCTAAACCACTTTTTAAACCTCATGCTCTCAATCCACGTTTGTCAATCCGGGGAGCACCCCTTAGAATAACACGGCACACTTGACCTCTCGGAGGTCTTATACAATCCCATAGTTATCATTTATCTCATTGTCATAGTAAATTTAGCGGAAAATTTAAACTTTTCATAGCACATCATATGCTAGAACATCATTTCCGTTATATAAAAAGTTAAGCCATAATACATAGTTAGACTCTAAGTCTCTTTTGCCATCTTAGACTCAACTTCATAGAATAGATGTAGGGACACGGCCCTTCAACATAATAAGATTATATTTAAGCTATTACAATACATTAAATATAACATTGACACAGGAAATCCTTGAACATAGGAATCCTTCTTGAGCTTGGAAACACATATCAAGCCCTTCACTTTAAAGACATCCTTTAGAATCACTAACCTACACTTTGTGTAAAAGGTAGAGAAGAATGGTGTTAGTACAAGAATGCACTAAGTATGGCAACCAACAAAAACATGCATTTAAAGGGACATTTTACTTAAAACCATGCATCATGCCTTTTGTGAAAACTTCATAAAACTTTAATAAAATAAGAATTATACAATTCATATACTACATATAAGCATATTCAATGGTCACACTCATATAAAACCGCACATTGCATTTAGAAATTAAGTCACCACTTTACAGTAACACCTTACCATTACAGTGAACTTTCATTTAATAGTGAACTCTTTCCTTTTTACATTAACTCCTTATCTTCCCAAGTAACCTCTAGTGATGCTTGGTGCAATGTATATTACAATGCCTCATAACACTATCCACACTCAACCATCACTTTAAGGCCACTAGGGACACCATGCATACAACCTTCATTACCCAACACGTGCATTCATAGAATTATTTCATACAATAAGATACATAACTACATTTGACCCAACATACTTTAAGGACCACATAGAAGGACTCATTACAAGACCATATACAAATCAAGACTTCCAACATAATCATAGTAATGCAATAGTCAGATTAACATACTTGGACTTCACTCATAAGAACCACATATAATCCTACTCATAATCCCTTCCTAAGTCTACTGTGGCAATGTACATGTGAACTCTCATAACCCCACTACTAAAGTAAACGTACAAAGAAACTACAAGCCTTAACATGCATTTTATACATCACCAAGACAAACATAGACAACCCCTTTCATGTCAAGCAAGACTTCATCATATAGTCAATAAGACCCATACTATGCATATAAGATAAGGACACATCATTAGACTCATACCATGCATATGATCACAACAAGTAGACAACACTACAATGTCATGCATAAGGAACATAAACATAATAATATACATTAGTACTTCTTCCTAGACTCCCTTCAAGAGCTACTTGTGCAATGCATAGGTGAAGTCCCATACCCCCACTACACTAAGCAACTTACATTAGGTTATCCTAGTTAGGGTCATACTCATTTACTCCCATTGTCCATTTTATTTTAGGGAAACTATATCCTTAACCGACACTAAGACCATGGGGCTAAACATGGAATTTGGGGTCGTAGAACTCACACCAAAAAGAGGTACCCTACTTAGCCAAAGTAGAACATTAACCTTAAACTAAATCTTAGGTTATATAACTTTCTAGATCCTATGTGGCAAGCATAGTTATGGAATTGACCGTGCGGCCGTCATGGACAAAGTCACTCTACACACTTTTTGGGTCATGAGGCTATCTACCCGTGAGGATCGTTAGTGGACCCTTTAGCCTTCCCTTCCATACGACTTTAGGAAGGGCCCACCCGCCCATCTAAAAAAGTTCACCTCCCGTACTCTCATACTCTGCGTCGCTAAGCTAGTACCATTTATTCGAAAAGCCTTTATTATCTTTCATAGGCTTAAGGAGATTAACCCTATATGTGCTTGACGCTCACTAGGCTATAGATGAGACTTTCATCAACCTAACAGTCAGTGAAGGAACACTCTTTTCACCATAAGGTACATAGCATATGTAAAGACCATCTAGTTTAGTATCTTGGAACACCTTTCAAGCGCCCCTTTTACTAGATCATCATACATGTGTGTGTGTTCATATATGTGAGAATCCTTTCACAAACACATTGAGCCACATGTTCATATATCAATGCATAAGGTGTATGGTGCACTATAGAGCAATCCTTATCTAAACACTTAAGACATTATACACATTAAACATAACCATGCATTCATATTATGTACATAGAAAACCAAACCTAGGAATTATCCATCAAAGTACACATGTGCAATGCATAGATAAGTCCCTTACCCTTGCCCATACTAGTACACCTATCAAGTCATCCTAGTTAAGAGATACATAACATCTTCATTAAACATATACTTAACATGCATAGTAGTAGACATTAGTGCATATGAGAATTATCCTTTCATAGACACCATGATCCTGTACTGCTTTCATAAGCATGCATGAGGTGTGAGTATGTGTACATTTTCAACATTATCATAAAGGCAACAATCCTAACATTAAGGCAGCCACCTTAAAAGGTTACCTACACATTCACGTACGACCACACACACTAATAACATAGGAGATAAGAAAACTTCAACATTGAATCTAAGACTCTAAGATTGGTTAGATCACACTTCATTTAGGCCAATAGGTAGGGATCATACTACACAAGAGTATCAAACATCAACTTGTAGACCACACCTAGCCCTAACATAGTCATTTAATTATAGGGAGGAGTCATTCATATAACCTAGATCATAAATTAGGATTTGGAGACTAGGCATAATACTTCACATTGTGTGATCATCATGACCAACTTTCAAGATATCAATTCTTCAAGGCCATTATAACACATAATAGCATAAAATTAAGGTAAACACCGCCACCATAGGTGGACCATACCACACAAAGCCATACAAGGCTACATTAATTAAAATTCTATAAGAAAAGTAGAGAGATAGAGCTATCTTACAATTCCTCCAGCTTTGGTCATTATGATCAATTCCAATAATTCAACATCAATACATGTATAAAACAGTAGCTAAAGGAACCATTACATAAACGAAATCATACTTTTAATTTACCATAGAATCGATATCACATTGAGTAAGCTATTAGCAATCTAGAGAAGATAGGAGAATTATAGACTAGTCTCATTGAACCATCTAAACCTAAATCCAATGATCACTCTCAACAATTCACATGTAATATAACATTAGACATGTAGATATAAGCAATTCAACAGCTGCTAGTATAATATTTCAACCATATCAAAGTCAAGATCACTCATCCCATAACATATGGCTAATTTGAGAATTGGAGAACATGGGTTATCATGCAATTGGATTGAATTCATCTTAAAACAGTAGATAATCATCAATTTATCATAAACATGCTTTTGAAATCAATTGAGAAAGAACCCAGGCTAGATTTTGAAATTGGGAATTTTGGTCTTTGATCATATTTTTTAAAATTCCTTGATTGACTTCATTTATGAGTGGATATAGCTAGGATGAAGGTCAGTAATACCTTATTATTGAAGACCATAGGAATTTAAGACGGAACCATGAGAAATCCACCCTAGCTTGAACATGAGTTTTCTCCAAATGGAGGTTGGAGTTTGGGGAAAGAAGAGTGGAATTGGGATTTTTGATTTTTTATGGGTGTTGGGTTTTGATTGGAAAGGGTGGTTATAAGTCATAAAATCAGTTTATAACCTTCCCTTTAAGTTACCCAACACCGCCATGCTTTATGGAACGTTTAGAACGTGTCAAATTGACTTTTAAAACGACGCTCAGGGAAGTGGGGCTGCGCTGCGGAGAAGCCTCCCCATTCTGCCCCAAATAAAATTTGAGGCAGTGAGGTGGTTCTTAGGCGTGCGTCGCGGGGACAAGGGTCCATTCTTGGACCTGCTCGCGTATTGGCAGCCTCTAGTCCAATGTTTGGGTCCTCCTTGGAGGGTTCCCTTGCGTGGTTCCCCGGGAGTTGTATGCAGACGGTTTGTCCCTTTAAAATGCTATTTGAGGTACTATTGTGTCAAATACACTGACTTTTAACTCCAAACAATTAACATGAAAACAAGGCCAAACATACAGGACACACTAGGACATCAGAAAGGCTAACTTCGAACCTTTTGGACGTTTTGACCTACAAACTCATGAAACTTAACACACTGACTATAAACATCATTATAATCTATAAGGAGCCTCATGAGCCATGAAACACTCATAGCACATAAAAACACTTAAGCCCTTTTTTGTGATAGTCACGAACGCTAGGTCGTCCCTTTGACGTTTGACTTCCAAATACCTCAAATCAGTATACATACTATAAACACACTTAATGATTCAATTTTAACATTTTTAGACACATGTGGAGGCTCTAAGAACCTTAATTCATTTTTGGGTCTTACAATATTCCCCACATGGGAACATTCGTCCTCGAATGACACTTGGAAAAATAATAAACACATCAAGGACTCAATGAACCATGGAGCGATCACAACATTCAAAACATAATCACATTTAGAAGTCAATGCGCAAAACTTACAATGAACCACAACTTTAAGTCATTTAGCACTCAATGCAACACAAGCAAGCAAACGTTTTTACTTATCATTGTAAAAATGCATCACCAATGATAGGTTCTTTGTCATGTTCATATTGGAGGAACATCTTCTTCTAATCATAACATGGTCTTTTTCATTTTATGTTTATTTGGAGCTCATTATGCAACAACCTTTTTGTCACACATAAGCAAGTTCAACATCACTCAAGAAGAAGTATTAGCACTCATACTTCAATGCACGTTAAACTTAAGTCAAGTAAATTCAAACTAGGATTCTTTATGTCATTCAGTCACAATTCCATGAAATTCATACTCAACCTTACCATGTTAGTTATGTTTAAGGAGGAATGTCCTTCTCCTACATACTTACATGTCTCATGAGTCATACACAGAGCAATGCAAAAGGTCAATTCACTGTAAAATGAGAAATTCTCTAACTTTTAACCAAAACATGCATCAATACATTCTCCTGTGAAGTGGTAAAATTGTAATTCACACCGAGCACATCACTATATTAGAAGTCATTTCACAACATTTCAATTTTAGTCATTATCACTAGCCTTGATAAGCACAAGCATCAATTTTGGGGAAAATCTCACAAGTTATAGGCACACACAGAGAATAAGATAAACATGCTTCACTTATGAAGAGTGACTCCAATCATGCTTTTCCAAACAATAAGAGCACACAATTTTTCAGAGACTCTACATTTTTTTTCTTTAATAGAGATTCAACCATTCTAATTAAGAGCTAGACCTTACATCTCAAAAGTGACTAAAACCAAGTTTCTATCTTATTTTCATATGAAGTCAAATGTACAACAGCATATTAAGATGCACAATCAACATGAGAAATCATAATTTGATCAAAATTCTTTTTCAAGTACTTTGGAATCTTCAAAATAATCCTTAAAGTAGTGTCAATGAATACATAACGTAACATATAGAGGTCATGAAATTCATACTTTATACAAAGCTCCTATCATGAACAAGCTTTACTAAAATTCATTAGATTCAATTCAAGTAAGGAATAAAAGACAAGGTAGAAAATATCTACAACCTTACTGCTCCATCACCATCCCCCACTTAGGGTAAACCAATCAAGCAACTTAGCCCATCCTTACGAGGCATCGTAGTTTATCAACCTTCATTATGATCACTATAAAGTATTTTTACAACCTTAAAGAAGTCAAAGGAATTCAACATAGGACATCAAGGTCATTCTAGACCTACCATCTAGGCACATTATCCCCCACTTGGGTAGACTTATCACATAATCCCCTTAAGCACAAGGTAAAAGGCAAGTCAAATCAACCTTTCACACTCTCACTCAAGAAGGTTTAACATCATTGAGGGTTTTCACTCCTAATCTCACAAGGAGTATACTAACTCAATCATAACACCCAAAGGAAATTCATAACACACAAGTTAGTCATATACCTAACCATATAAGGTCTCAACTATACCACTAGGTTCATACAACATTAGGGAAACCATAAATGAGGACTTAGCCATAAGGCCTCTTTATTTTCTTTCAAAACTTAGAGTAAGGTAACTTATAGGTCATTCCAACCCACATCATCACCCTACAAGGTAAGCACACTATCTTCCCTCCTAGGATCAAGCCTACATAAAAGACCCAATCCATACAAAGCAACCATGAATCATTTACACATTAATAAGGCAGCATTTGAACCATTACACAAAACACAAAGGGCAATATTGAACATTTAAATATATATAAGGACAACATGCATTTTTTTGCCATTTACCACACTTCTTAAAATCATTTCAACCTAAACCATATTTTTAGACTACCATCATGCCAAAAACCATTTAGCAACATGTTATTCCAAAAAGGAAAGCTCAATTTAACCATAACTACTCTAATATAAGCTAAAAACATATCATAACATAAATCTTCGCGTAACATGTCATTCACACAAAGGTCTCATATATATTCATAAATGGCATCACCTCAACAATAATCAAAGATTCACCTTCACACATACTCATCAATCCATAACCCAGAATAAGCATAAAAACTCACCTTTTCTCCCTCAAGCATAAAGATACCCTCTCATCCAAGCAATCACATCTAAAAGACTACCGGACAAGAAAACATAAGAGAGAGATCTTATAGAGTTAAGTTCTACAACACGATATGAGAATGATGAAGAAGGGAAACTCTATCATTTTATAGCCCCTCATATCATTTGATGATGTCGAGACTCACCACCAATGAACACTAGACTCTACTAGACGTGTCAATATGAGACTTTTAGAACCTAAAACCACTTTTTAAACCTCATGCTCTCAATCCACGTTTGTCACATCCGGGGAGCACCCCTTAGAAGTAACACGGCACACTTGACCTCTCGGAGGTCTTATACAATCCCATAGTTATCATTTATCTCATTGTCATAGTAAATTTAGCGGAAAATTTAAAACTTTTCATAGCACATCATATGCTAGAACATCATTTCCGTTATATAAAAAGTTAAGCCATAATACATAGTTAGACTCTAAGTCTCTTTTGCCATCTTAGACTCAACTTCATAGAATAGATTAGGGACACGGCCCTTCAACATAATAAGATTATATTTAAGCTATTACAATACATTAAATATAAACTTGACACAGGAAATCCTTGGAACATAAGGAATCCCTTCTTGAGCTTGGGAAACACATATCAAGCCCTTCACTTTAAAGACATCCTTTAAGAATCACTAACCTACACTTTGTGTAAAAGGTAGAGAAGAATGGTGTTAGTACAAGAATGCACTAAGTATGGCAACCATACAAAAACATGCATTTAAAAGGGACATTTTACTTAAAACCATGCATCATGCCTTTTTGTGAAAACTTCATAAAACTTTAATAAAATAAGAATTATACAATTCATATACTACATATAAGCATATTCAATGGTCACACATCATATAAAACCGCACATTGCATTTAAGAAATATAAGTCACCACTTTACAGTAAACACCTTTACCATTACAGTGAACTTTCATTTAATAGTGAACTCTTTCCTTTTACATTAACTCCTTATCTTCCCAAGTAACCCTCTAGTGATGCTTGGTGCAATGTATATACAATGCCTCATAACACTATCCACACTCAACCATCACTTTAAGGCCACTAGGGAACCATGCATACAACCTTCATTAACCCAACACGTGCATTCATAGAATTATTTCATACAATAAGATACATAACTCACATTTGACCCAACATACTTTAAGGACCACATAGAAGGACTCATTACAAGACCATATACAAATCAAGACTTCCAACATAATCATAGTAATGCAATAGTCAGATTAACATACTTGGACTTCACCTCATAAGAACCACATATAATCCTACTCATAATCCCTTCCTAAGTCTACTTGTGCAATGTACATGTGAACTCTCATAACCTCACACATACTAAGTAAACGTACAAAGAAACTACAAGCCTTAACATGCATTTTATACATCACCAAGACAAACATAGACAACCTCTTTCATGTCAAGCAAGACTTCATCATATAGTCAATAAGACCCATACTATGCATATAAGATAAGGACACATCATATAGACTCATACCATGCATATGATCACAACAAGTAGACAACACTACAATGTCATGCATAAGGAACATAAACATAATAATATACATTAGTACTTCTTCCTAGAACTCCCTTCAAGAGCTACTTGTGCAATGCATAGGTGAAGTCCCATACCCCCACCTACACTAAGCAACTTACATTAGGTTATCCTAGTTAGGGTCATACTCATTTACTTCCATTGTCCATTTTATTTTAGGGAAACTATATCCTTAACCGACACTAAGACCATGGGTGCTAAACATGGAATTTGGTGTCGTAGAACCTCACACCAAAAAGAGGTACCCTACTTAGCCAAAGTAGAACATTAACCTTAAACTAGAATCTTAGGTTATATAACTTTCTAGATCCTATGTGGCAAGCATAGTTTATGGAACTTGGCGGCCGTCATGGAAACATCACTCTACACACTTTTTGGGTCATGAGGCTATCTACCCCGTGAGGATCGTTAGTGGACCCTTTAGCCTTCCCTCTTTAGGAAGGTGCCACCCCCTCATCTAAAAGTTCACTCGGTGCTAAGCTAAGTTCCATTTATTGAAAAGCCTTTATTATCATTTCATAGGCTTAGAAGAATTAACCCCTCATATGCTTAGCTCATAGGTTATAGATGAGATTTCATCAACCTAAGTCATGTGAGAAAATCTTTCACATGGACATAGCATATGTAAAGCACCATCTAGTTTAGGGTACTCTTGGGAACACCTTTCAAGCGCCCCTTTTTTACTAGATCATCATACATGTGTGTGTATGTTCATATATGTGAGAAATCCTTTCACATAACACATTGAGACCACATGTTCATACATCAATGCATAAGTGTATAGGTGTCACTATAAGAGCAATCCTTTCATCTAAACACTTTAAGACATTATACACATTCAAAACATAACCATGCATTCATATTCATGTACATAGAAAACCAAACCTAGGAATTATCCTATCAAAGTACACATGTGCAATGCATAGATAAGGTCCCTTACCCTTGCCCATACTAGTACACCTATCAAGTCATCCTAGTTAAGAGATACATAACATTCTTCATAAACATATACTTAACATGCATAGTAGTAGACATTAGTGCATATGAGAATTATCCTTTCATTAGACACCATGATCCTGTACTGCTTTCATAAGCATGCATGAGGTGTGAGTATGTGTACATTTCTCAACATTATCATATAAAGGCAACAATCCTAACATTAAGGCAGCCACCTTAAAAAGGTTACCATACACATTCACGTACAGACCACACACACATAATAACATAGGAGATAAGATAACTTCAACATTGAATCTAAGACTCCTAAGATTGGTTAGAATCACACATTCATTTAGGCACATAGGTAGGGATCATACTACACAAGAGTATTCAAACATCAACTTGTAGACCACACCTAGCCCTAACATAGTCATTTAAACGTAGAGGAAGCATCATTCAATATAACCTAGATCATAAACTAGGATTGGAGACTAGGCATAATACTTCACATTGTGTGATCATCATGACCAGACTTTCAAGATACAATTGCCTTCAAGGCCATTATTACAACACATAATAGCATAAAATTAAGGTAAACACCGCCACCATAGGTGGACCATACCACACAAAGCCATACAAGGCTACATTAATTAAAAATTCTATAAGAAAAGTAGAGAGAATAGAGCTATCTTACAATTTCTCCAAGCTTTGGTCATTACTGATCAATTCCAATAATTCAACATCAATACATGTATAAAACAGTAGCTAAAGGAACCATTACATAAACGAAATCATACTTTAATTTACCATAGAATCGATATCACATTGAAGCTACATTAGCAATCTAGAGAAGATAGGAGAATTATAGACTAGTCTCATTGAAACCATCTAACCTAAATCCACATGTATCACTCATCAACAATTCAACATTAATATACAATTTAGACATTAGATATAAGCAATTCAACATGCTAGAATAATATTTCAACCAATACAAAGTCAAGATCACAATCCCCATAACATAGGCTAATTTGAGAATTGGAGAGAACATGGGTTCATCATGCAATTGGATTGAAATTCATCTTAAAAACAGTAGATAATCATCAATTTATCATAAACATGCTTTTGAAATCAATTTGAGAAAGAACCCATGGCTAGATTTGAAATTGGGAATTTTGGTCTTTGAATCATATTTTAAAATCCTTGATTGACTCCATATATGAATGGATAACTAAGGATGAAGGATCAGTATACCTTATTTATTGAAGACCCATGAGAAATTTAAGACGAAACCATGAAAATCCACCCCATAGCTTGAACATGAGTTTTCCCTCCAAATGGAGGTTTGAGAGTTTGGGGAAGAAGAGTGAATTGGGATTTTTGATTTTCTTATGGGTGTTGGGGTTTTGGATTGGAAAAGGGGTTAAATAAGTCATAAAATCAGTTTATAACCTTCCCTTTAAGTTACCCAAACACCCCCATGCTTATTGGAACGTTTAGACATGTCAAAATTGACTTAAAAACGACGCTACAGGGAGTGGGCTGCGCGTCGCGGAGAAGCCTCCCCATTCTGCCCCAAATAAAATTTAAGGCAGTGAGGTGCGTTCTAGGCGTGCGTCGCGAGGACAAGGTCCATTTCTTGGACCTGCTCGCTGTATTGGGCAGCCTCTAGTCCAATGTTTGGGTCCTCCTTGGAGGCCCTTCGGGTGGTCCCCGGGGAGTTGTATGCAGACGTTTTGACCCTTAAAATGTCTATTGAGGTACTATGGTCAACTACACTGACTTTTAACTCCAAACAATACATGAAAACAAGGCCAACATACAAGGACACACTAGCACATCAGAAAGGCTAACTTTCGAACCTCTTGGACGTTTGACCTACAAACTTCATGAAACTTAACACACTGACTATAAACATCATTATAACTCATATAAGGACCTCATGAGCCCATGAAACACTCATAAGCACATAAAAACACTTAAGGCCCTTTTTGTGACTAGTCACCGAACGCCTAGGTCGTCCCTTGACGTTTGACTTCCAAATAACCTCAAATCAAGTATACATACTATAAAACACTTAATGATCACATTTTAAACATTTTTAGACACATGTGAGGCTCTAAGAACCTTAATTCATTTTTGGGGTCTTACAATATCCCCCACATGGGAACATTCGTCCTCGAATGACACTTGGAAAAAATATAAACACATCAAGGACTCAATGAACCATGGAGCAGATCACAACATTCAAAACATAATCACATAGAAGTCAATGCACAAAACTTACAATGAACACAACTTTAAGTCATTTAGCACTCAATGCAACACAAGCAAGCAAAACGTTTTACTTACTCATTGTAAAAATGCATCACCAATATAGGTTCTTGTCATGTTCATAGGAGGAACATCTTCTTCTAATCATAACATGGTCTTTTTCATTTTATTTTATTAGGAGCTCATTATGCAACAACCTTTTTGTCACACATAAGCAAGTTCAACATCACTCAAGAAGAAATTAAGCACTCATACTTCAATGCACGTAAACTTGAGTCAAGTAAATCAACTAGGATTCTTATCATTCAGTCACAATTCCATGAAATTCATACTCAACCTTACCATGCTTAGTTATGTTTAAGGAGGAATGTCCTTCTCCTAACATACTTACATGTCTCATGAGTTCATACACAAGCAATGCATAAAGGTCAATTCACTGTAAAAATGAGAAATTCTCAACTTTTAACCAAAACATGCATCAAACATTCTCCCTAGTGAAGTTAAAATTGTAATTCACACCGAGCACATCACCATATTAGGAAGTCATTTCACAACATTTCAATTTTTAGCATATCACTAGCCTTGATAAGCAAGCATCAATTTTGGGGAAAATCTCACAAGTTATAGGCACACACAAGGACATAAGATAAACATGCCTTCACTTATGAAGAGTGAACCTACAATCATGCTTTCCAAAACATAAAAGCCACACAATTTTTCAAGAGACTCTACATTTTTTTCATTTTTAAAGAGATTCAACCTCTAATTATAAGGCTAGACCTTACATCTCAAAAGTGACTAAAACCAAGTTTCTATCTTATCTTATCATATGAAGTCAAATGTACAACTAGCATATTAAGATGCACAATCAACATGAGAAATCATCAATTTGATCAAAATTCTTTTTCAAGTACTTTGGAATCTTCAAAATATCCTTAAGGTAGTGTCAATGAATACATACTAAACATATAGAGGTCATGAAATTCATACTTTATACAAAGCTCCTATCATGAACAAGCTTTACTAAAATTCATTAGATTCAATCTCAAGTAAGAATAAAAGTACAAGGTAGAAAATATCTACAACCTTACTGCTCCATCACCATCCCCCACTTAGGGTAAACACAATCAAGAGCAACTTAGCCCATCCTTACGAGGATCGTAGTTTATCAACCTTCATTATGATCACTATAAAGTTATTTACAACCTAAAGAAGCTCAAAAGGAATTCAACATAGGGACATCAAGGTCATTCTAGACCTTACCATCTAGGCACATTATCCCCCACTTGGGGTAGGACTTATCACATAATCCCCTTAAGCACCAAGGTAAAGGCAAGTCAAAATCAACCTTTCACACTCTCACTCAAGAAGGTTTAACATCATTGAGGGTTTTCACTCCTAATCTCACAAGGAGTATACTAACTCAATCATAACACCCAAAGGAAATTCATAACACACAAGTTAAGTCATACTACCTAACCATATAAGGTCTCAACTATACCACTAGGTTCATACAACATTAGGGGAAACCATAAATGAGACTTAGCCATAAGGCCTCTTTATTTTCTTTCAAAACTAGAGTAAGGTAACTTATAGGTCATTCCAACCCACATCATCACCCTACAAGGTAAGCACACTATCTTCCCTCCTAGGATCAAGCCTACATAAAAGACTCCAATCCATACAAAGCAACCATGAATCATTTACACATAATAAGGCAGCATTTGAACCATTACACAAACACAAAGGGCAATATTGAACATTTAAATATATATAAGGACAACATGCATTTTTTTGCCATTTACCACACTTCTTAAAATCATTTCAAACCTAAACCATATTTTTAGACTACCATCATGCAAAACCATTTAGCAACATGTTATTCCAAAAAGGAAGCTCAATTTAACCATACTAACTCTTAATTAAGCTAAAACCATATCATAACATAAATCTTCACGTAACATGTCATTCCACAAAGGTCTCATATATATTCATAAATGGCATCACCTCAACATATAATCAAAGATTCACCTTCACACATACTCATCAAGCCATAACCCCAAATAAGCATAAAAACTCACCTTTTCTCCCTCAAGCATAAAGATACCCTCTCATCCAAGCAATCAGATCTAAAAGACCACCGGACAAGAAAACATAAGAGAGAGATCTTATAGAGTTAAGTTCTACGGCACGATATGAGAATGATGAAGAAGGGAAACTCTATCGTCTTATAGCCTCGCATATCATTTGATGATGTCGGGACTCACCACCAATGAACAGGAGACTCTAGTAGACGTGGCAATATGAGACTTTTAGAACCTAAAACAACTTTTTTAACCTCATGCTCTAATACCACGTTTGTCACATCCGGGGAGCACCCCCTAGAAGTAACACGGCGTACTTGACCTCTAGGATGTCTTATACAAGCCCATAGTTATCATTCATCGCATTGTCATAGTAAATTTAGCAGAAAATTTAAAAATTTTCATAGCACATCATATGCTAGAACATCACTTCCATTATATAAAAATTTAAGTCATAATACACAGTTAGATCTAAGTCTCTTTTGCCATCTTAGACTTAACTTCATAGAATAGATTAGGGACAAGTCCCTTCAGCATCATAACATTATATTTAAGCTATTACAATACATTAAATATAAACTTGACATAGGAAATCCTTGGAACATAAGGAATCCTTTCTTGAGCTTGGGAAACACATATCAAGCCCTTCACTTTAGAGACATCCTTAAAGCATCAAAAACCTACACTTATTGTAAAAAGGTGGAGAAGAATGGTCTTAGTACAAGAATGCACTAAGTATGGCAACCATACAAAAACAAGTATTTAAAAGGGACATTTTACGTAAAACCATGCATCATGCCTTTTTGTGAAAACTTCATAAAACTTTAATATAATAAGAATTATACAATTCATATACTACATATAAGCATATTCAATGGTCACACATCATATAAAACCACACATTGCATTTAAGGAATATAAGTCACCACTTTACAGGAAACACCTTTACCATTACAGTGAACTCATTTCATTTTATAGTGAACTCTTTCCTTTTACTTTAAGTCCTTATCTTCTCAAGTAACGCTCTAGTGATGCTTGGTGCAATGTATATACAATTCCCCATAACACTATCAACACTCAACCATCACTTTAAGTCCACTAGAGAATCATGCATACAACCTTCATTAACCCAACACGTGCATTCGTAGAAGTATTTCATACAATAAGATACATAACTCACATTTGACCCAACATACTTTAAGGACCACATAGAAGGACTCATTACAAGACCATATACAAATCAAGACTTCCAACATAATCATAGTAATGCAATAGTCACATTAACATACTTGGACTTCACCTCATAAGAACCACATATAACCCTACTCATAATCCCTTCCTATGTCTACTTGTGCAATGTACATGTGAAGTCCCATAACCTCACGCATACTAAGTAAACCTACAAAGAAAATACAAGCCTTAAGATGCACTTTATACATCAACAAGATAAACATAGACAACCTCTTTCATGTCAAGCAAGACTTCATCATATAGTCAATAAGACCAATACTATGCATATAAGGTAAGGACACATCATATAGACTCATACCATGCATATCATCACAACAAGTAGACAACACTACATTGTCATGCATAAGAAACATAAACATAATAATATACATTAAAACTCCTTCCTAGAACTCGCTTTAAGAGCTACTTGTGCAATGCATAGGTGAAATCCCATACCCCCACCTACACTAAGCAACTTACATTAGGTTATCCTAGTTAGGGTCCTTGTCATTTACTTCCATTGTCCATTTTACTTTAGGGAAACGATAGCCTTAACCGACACTAAGACCAAGGGTGCTAACCATAGAATTTGGTGTTGTAGAACCTCACACCAAGAAGGGGTGCCCTACTTAGAACATTAACCTTAAACTAGCATCTTACATGATATCAGTTGCTAGATCCTATGTGGCAAGCATAGTTTATGGAACTTGGGGGCCGTCATGGAAACATCACTCTACACCCTTTTTGGTTCATGAGGCTATACACCCCGTGAGGACCGTTAGTGGACCCTTTAGCATTCCCTCTTTAGAAAGGTGCCACCCCCTCATATACAAGTTCATTCGGTGCTAAGCTAAGTTCCCTTTATTGAAAAGCCTTTATTATCATTTCTTTATAAAACATAGGCTTAGGAGAGTTAAACCCTCATATGTTTATCTCATAGGTTATAGATGAGAGTTAATCAACCTAAGTCATGTGAGAAACCCTTTCACATGGACATAGCATAAGTAAAGCACCATCTAGTTTAGGGTACTCTTGGGAACACCTTCCAAGAGCCCCTTTTTTGACTAGATTATCATACATGTGTGTTTGTGTTCATATATGTGAGCAATCCTTTCACATAACACATGAAGACCACATGTTCATACATAAATGCATAAGTGTATAGGTGTCACTATAAGAGCAATCCTTTCATCTAAACACTTTAGGACATTATACACATTCATAACATTACCATGAATTCATATTCACGTACATAGAAAACCAAACCTAGGAATTATCCTATCAAATTACACATGTGCAATGCATAGACAAGGTCCCATACCGTTGCCCATACTAGTACACCTATCAAGTCATCCTAGTTAAGAGATACATAACATACTTCATAAACATATACTTAATATGCATAGTAGTAGACATTAGTGCATATGAGAATTATCCTTTCATTAGACACCATGATCCTATACTACTTTCATAAGCATGCATGAGGTGTGAGTATGTGTACATTGGTCAACATTATCACATAAAGGCAACAATCCTAACATTAAGGAAGCCACCTTACGAAGGTTACAATACACATTCACGTGTAGACCACACACCACATAATAACATAGGAGATAAAACAACTTCAACATTGAATCTAATACTCCTAAAATTGGTTAGAATCGCACATTCATACTACACAAGAGTATTCAAACGTTAACATGTAGACCACACCAACCCCTAACATAGTCATTGAACGTAGAGGAAGCATCATTCAATATAACCTACATCATAAACTAGGATTGGAGACTAGGCATAATACTTTACATTGTGTGATCATCATGACCACACTTTCAACATACAATTGCCTTCAAGGCCATTATTACAGCACATAATAGCATAAGAATAAGGTAAACACCGCCACCATAGGTGGACCATACCACACAAAGCCATACAAGGCTACATCAATTAGCAATTCTATAAGAAAAATAGAAAGAATAAAGCCAACTTACAATTCCTCCAAGCTTTGATCATTATTGATCAATTACAACAATTCAACATCAATACATGTATAAAACAGTAGCTAAAGAAACCATTACATAAACTAAATCATACTTCAATTTACCATATAATCGATATCACATTGAAGCTACATTAGCAATCTAGAGAAGATAGGAGAATTATAGACTAATCTCATTCAAACCGTCTAATATAAATCCACATGTATCATTCATCATTAATTCAACATTAATATACAATTTAGACATTAGATATAAGCAATTCAACATGCTAGAATCATAATTCAACCAATACAAAGTCAAGATCACAATGCCCATAACATAGTCTAATTTGAGAATTTGAGAGAACATGGGTTCATCATGCAATTGGATTGAAATTCATCTTAAAAATAGTAGATAATCATCAGTTTATCATAAACATGCTTTTGAAATCAATTTGAGAAAGAACCCATAGCTAGATTGGAAATTGAGAATTTTGGTCTTTGAATCATATTTGAAAATCCTTAGATGAATGGATAACTAGGGATGAAGGATAACCATACCTTATTTATTGAAAACCCATGAGAAATTTGAGAAGAAACCATGAAAATCCACCCCATAGCTTAAACATGAGTTTTCCCTACAAATGGAGGTTTGAGAGAATTTGGGGAAGAAGACTGAATTGGGATTTTTTGATTTTCTTATTGGGTGGTGGGGTTTATGCTTGTAAAAGGGGTTAAATAAGTCATAAAATCAGTTTATAACCTTCCATTTAAGTTACCAAAACACCCCAATGCTTATTGGGAATTTTAGACATGTAAAAATTGACTTAAAAACGACGTTACAGGATCTAGGAGTGGGCTGTGCGTCACGGAGAAGCCTCCCCATTCTGCCCCAAATAAAATTTAAGGCAGTGAGGTGCGTGCTAGGCGCGCGTCGCGAGGACAAGGTCCATTTCTTAGACCTGCTGATAGCCTTGGGCAGCCTCTTGTCAAATGTTTGGGTCCTCCTTGGGGGCCCTTCGGGTGGTCCCCGGGGAGTCGTATCTGGACGTTTTGACCCTTAACATGTCTATTAAAGTACTATGGTCAAATACACTGACTTTCAACTCCAAACAACACATGAAAACAAGGCCAACATACAAGGACACACTAGCACGTCAAAAAGGCTACTTTCAAACCTCTTGGACGTTTTTGAACGTTTGACCTCCAAACTTCATGAAACTTAACACACTGACTATAAACATCATCATAACTCATATAAGGACCTCATGAGCCCATGAAACACTCATAAGCACATAAAAACACTTAAGGACATTTTTTTGACTAGTCGTCGAACGCCTAGTTCGTCCCTTGTTTTTTCACTTCCAAATCACCTCAAATCAAGTATACATACTATAAAACACTTAATGAACACATTTTATACCTTTAAACATGTGAGTATCTAAGAACCTTAATTCATTTTGGGGTCTTAAATTTCACTAGGTTTCTCTTAGCTTCTTCCACATGGGACACAATTCCCATGGACAAATGACTTAGAGCATCGGCTACCATATTAGACTTACTGAGGTGATAGAGAACACTCATGTCATAGTATTTAAACAACTCTAACCATGTATGTTGTCGGAGATTCAACTCCTTTTGAGTGAATACATATTGGAGACTTTTATGATCAGTATACACATCAAGGTCATAAGTCAGATAATTCTTCTCATGAACTTAGAGTTGCCTATAAGCATAGACTATAACTTTGCCATGTTGCATAAGAACACAGCCCAACCCGACTCGGGATTCATCACAATAAGCCACAAAACCCTTAGTACCCTCCGGTAGGGTCAAAACTAGAGAGGAAGTAAGCCTATCCTTCAAAACTTGGAAGCTCTTTTCACATGCCTCCGACCACTCAAATTTCACATTTTTTTGGTTCAAGGTTGTCAAGGGAGAAGGAAGAGACGCAAACCCATCGACAAACCTTCTATAATAACCATCTACGCCTAAGAAACTCCTAATATTCATAGGAGCCAAAGGTTTAGGATAATATTTCACCGCTTCGGTCTTCTTTGGATAAACCTCTACACCTTCACTAGAGATGATATGACAAAGAAACACTACCGACCTCAACCAAAACTCACATCTGCTATACTTGGCAAACACTTGGTGTTCGTTAAGAACTTGCAACACCACCCTCAAATGGTCTGTGTTCACCCTCATTTTTCGAATGTACCAAGATGTCGTCAAGGAAGACAATGACAAATGAATCTAGGTATCTTCGAAACACCCTATTCATTAGGTCCATAAACCCCTCCAGAGAATTAGTGAGACCAAAGGACATTAATAAGAACTCATAGTGACCATATCTCTTTACAAATGCCGTCTTGGGAATATCTTTACCTCTCACACTAAGTTGGTGATATCCCAATCTCAAGTCAATCTTGGAAAAGTAACTCTCACCTTGGAGTTGGTCAAATAAATCATCAATTAGAGGGAGATGATACTTGTTCTTGATTGTGACTTTTTTGAGTTGATGGTAATCGATACACATTATAAGGGACCCATCCTTCTTTTTCACAAACAAGACGGAAGCACCCATGGAGAAATACTAGGTCAAATAAAGCCCTTGTCTAGTATATCTTTTAGTTGATCCTTCAACTCTTTCAATTAGGCCGGATCCATCCGATAAGGAGGAATTTAAATGGTATTTGTATCCGGTAGCAAGTGGATACCAAAGATAATTTCCCGTTCAGGAGGAATACCGAAAAGATCAGTAGGAAAGACCTCCGGAAATTCCCTCAATACGGGGACCGACTCAATGGGAGGAATTTCGTAGTCAAAATCATTGGATATTACTATATGTTATAAACACCCTTTAGAGATCATCTTACAATATTTCAAAAGAGAAATGATACGACCTCTAGGAATATAATTTCCCTCCCTCCACTCTAGAACGGGGTCATTTGGAAAGTTAAACTTCACAACCCTCGTTCTACAATCTATGGAAGCAATGAAAGCATGAAACAAATCCATACCCAAAATGAGATCAAAATCAAACTTATCAAGTTCTACTAGTTCAACATGAGTAACTCTATTGGGCAACATTATAGTATAATTCCTATACACTCTTTTGAAACAATCGATTCACCCACCGGGGTAGACACCATAAACGGTTCATTCAAGATATCAGGCAAAATGTCAAACTTTTTAGCTACTAGAGGAATAACTAATGACAAGGTAGCACCGGGATCAAGTAAAGCATATACATCGACAGAAAAGACTTTCAACATACCGGTTACCACATCGGGAGAAGTCTTTTGTTCCCCTCTAGAGTGGAAAACATAAAAGTGATTCTTCTTCGGAGCATCCACATTAGAACCACTTGGTTTAGCTTGACCACTACCCTTGTCTTCCCCCTTCAAATTTGGACAATATCAAAATTTGTGCCCACTTTTACCACAACTAAAACAATTGCCCATTCAAACAAAGCATTCACCGAGATGACCTTTTCCACACTTGGCACAAGTAGGCTTCTTTTTTGGTGAGCTAGTACTCCTTTCCTTTTGAGGCTTAGGGTTAGACACCCTATCATCACGAGCCTTAGGGGATTTTGAAGGAACTTGGTTAGAAAACCTCTTCTTGAACTTAGGCTTGTCTTGGATGTCAAGCCTTCCCCTTGAAGAACCACTATCAAAAGACCTTGCCTTTTTAGCATCTCTACTCTTTCTCTTTACCCTTGTCTATTCCACTTGTTGAGCATGAACCATGAGATGAGAATTGTTCATATTATCATGTAGCATAGACGAATAACATTCTTCTTTTAAGTTAACTGACATCCCATCACAAAATGGCTCATTTCATATCTAAGGTTGGGAACCAAAGAAGGATCATACTTTGACAATTTAGTAAATTTCAAAGAGTAGTCAATACACTCATACCTCCTTGACGAAGGTTGATGAATTCTTCCACTTTGGCTTCCGTATTTCTCTAAAGGAAAGAAAATCAAAATATTCTTCTTGAAGATCTCCCATGTTACGGTTCCAACCCTTCAAGGCCTATTGTCTTTCCATACGCAATACAAAGTTTGGGCCACACTCTTTGAGTTGGTATGTGGCTAACTCGGCCTTCTCACTAGTAGTCAACCCAATAGCATAAAGATCTTGTAGACTTCATCAATGAACTTTTGGGGGTCTTCCTCAACTTTGGGCCCATAGAAAATAAGAGGATTCATTCTAGTGAAATCTCTCAAATGGGAGGCCATGATACAACATGTTGGTTACCTCGGGGTACAACCTTCCGATTAGCTTGGGCAGTCATGGCTTGTGTCTTGAGTAGTGATGGCTTGTGTTGTGTAGTAATGGCTTGAGCCATTTGGAGAAAGGCCGCGCTTATGTCACCATCCGTCATAGGTGGAGGATTTACCAGAGCTTGTTCTTCATTAGCAACTTCTTCAAAAAGAGGGACTTGATTGCCCCCGGGAGGAACTCCCGCATTGGCAATCTCATCAGTCTTCGAGCGCCTGTTCTTCGAGCAATCACTGCGTATAATCAAAATAAAAGGATTAGATGCTAAAGGCACAAATAGCCAAGACTCTAGAGGCACTATATTGGATTTCCAAGAAAATGAGAGTTTCCTAAGGATCACATTGTTTTATATTCATAAGTGTGGTGCGCTTCATAATTTTGAGTAAGAATCTACATAGATGTGGTTGAGTGAAACATCAACTCTAGATATATTCAACCTCATGATCTAATACCAAGTTTGTCATATTCGTGGAGCACCCCCTACATGTAACCGGTGTCGTCGTCCTCGATAGGACTAAGACTAGCCTCTTAGCTTACATCATTACTATTCATAGGTTAAATATGTGGAAAATTTAAAACTTTTCTATATCTATCTTTAGGTTTACATAGACTCTCTCGCATTCACATTATGTATTCATATTGATATACATAGACCCTTCGTATAAGAAGATTACATAGTCTTCTACTTTTATTGCACATAGATATATAAGATACATACATAGTACCTTAAAAGAGTGTCTCATATCATAAACATATAAACAAGAGTATATCAATTGGGCATATACCATCCATCAATGTAATAAAGCCACATATAGTATATACAATCTTTAGTACTCAAATGAAAAGGAAAGAACTAGAAGTCTTATAACATGAGCAAAATTCAATATCTTGATAGTGGCATTGCCCTCTGAAAGTGAGGACCTACCCAACTTAGATGAGTGAGAATTCCAAGTCGTTTTTCAAAGTCGTCTCAAAAGCCCTTCGATGGAGGTCTCGTCGATGGAAACTTATCCTTGAGAAGGCTCAACCAAAGAACAGGCCAAGGTACAATCGACTAAAGCCACAGACGGCCCGTCGATGGACCTACTGACCGTCGATGGAGGCCGTCGATAATGGCCTGCAACTGGTGCCTGCGCTCTGCCCACTTAAGGGGTGAAAGGGAAATTCACCCCACGTCCTAACCTGACCCTAATTAAATTATTTACCTATTTTTGGGTGTATATAAGTAATATAAAACGTTACCAACCCATTCTCAATCCCATGCTCACGAAATAAACCTTCCCTTCAAAACCTATTCTCTCTAGAAACCTCAATTGTTGTTTAAGCTCAAGAATAGCTTGTAGATTTGATTCTCATGGGTTCTTCACCAATTTTTACAGTTTTTCAACTAGACAAAGGTATGGTAATCCTTCATATCCAAGTAACCTTTCACTTGGAGAGTTAAATCTCAAGTTTTCAAAGAAGGTTTCATGATCAAATATCTTCTTCTTCAATCGAGCCATGATTTCTTTCTAAAAACGTTTTAAATGGTTAAATCATGATGAATTGATGTTAATATATTTTTTTTAACGTTATTTTAATCCAATTGCATGATGAACCCATGTTCCTTCCTAAATCGATTTAGTCCTTGCATGAGCTTTGTGATCATGGCTTGTTAATGGTTAAATTGTAATTCTCTTACGTTGAATTGGTTATACATACTGTTATTTACGTGAATTTATTATGAATTGATGATGAAGGATCCATGTCGATCAATGTATGAAGAATTGAACATGCCTAGTTTAGAATTCTAGGAGTTCACTGTAACATTGCTCTTTTAATGATTGAATGTTAAATATTATTAGGTGAAGATGATTATAGCTACTGTTTTATGTTGATCTTATGATTGAATTGTATTATAAATCATGTATGATCAAGGTGAAGAAGGAATCATATGAGTTAATCTAAGTTCTTCCAGTCTATTGATTGATAATACTATGTATGTGATGTGATCTCGAATTGTGGTTAGATAAAGCTTGATTCCTTTTTAGTAAAGATCTATTGAGATACTTCCTAGAATGTATTTTATTGTTAATATATTATTGATGATCAATACTTCAAGAAATTTGTAAGATAGCCTACTTCCTCTACTCACTATTGAATTGATAGTTTAATGCCTATGTTAGTATCTTGATCTTGTAGGGATGTAAGCATGGTTTCTTTGTGCTAAGTGTATATTTAGCTACCGCCCTAGATTTATACTATTAATCAAATATTATTTCTGATTCATGCAAGTGAAATTGGTTAAGGTTCTATGTTCTTCTACCTTCTAGTATGTTAATGTATTGTACTAGTTTTAGCATGACCTTTTAGTAGCTTATACTTGACTTCATGTATGATTATGGTACTTTAGATTCTGCCCTATGCATGATTTATTGATTAAATAGTAGTAATGGTCAATGATGACCAAAGGCTAAAGGATTGGTAAGAATTGCTCTACTCTTCTATTTCTCTACTTTCTATAATATAGTAGTTGATGAAGCCTTGTATGACATTGTGTGGTATGGTCCACTTATGGTTGCAATGTTTACTTTATTTTCATTATATATGTGATGACCATGGCCTTGAAGGAAAATTTATGAATATATGAATGAGTGGTTATGATGATCACCTTTTGTGTAACTTGTGCCTAGTCTTCGATTTTAGTTGTGAGTATAGGTTATGTTACTATTGTTATGAGCATGTAAATGGTTATGTAAGATTATGTGTAGTTTCTGCCATTGATGAATTGTTAATGATTGGTGATCCCCTACCTATGTACCCCAATGTGGAGGTGTAAATAGCTATGATTAGGAGTCTTGAATGTAAGGTGAAGATTGTCATATCTCCTATGCTAAATTGTGTTGTGTGGTCTATACTTTAAAGTGTAATATGGTCTTAAGAGGGTGGCTGCCTAAATGTGTTGTTGATATCCATTATGTGATCATTTTGACCAACTCACACACACCCTCACTTTACATGCATGTTTACAAGTAGTATAGGTCATGGTGTCTTAATGAACGATAGTTCTCAGATTCACTAGTGTCTACTACTATGCATGTTAAGCTTATGTATATGAGAGTATGATGTTATGTATTCCTTAACTAGGATGAATTGATAGGTGTACTAGTATGGGCAAAGTATGGGACATTGTCTATGCATTGCACATGTGTACCTTGATAGGACATTTCCTATGTTTGGTTTCTATGTATATGAAAGTGAATGTATGGGCATATTATGAAGATGCTAATATGATATGATGAAGTATAAATGTGTATAGTGTCTTAGTATGTTTATATGAAAGGATTGCTCATATAGTTAATACCTATAGACTTTTGCATTGATACATGAGCATGTGTGACCTTTATGTGTTATGTGAAAGGTTTTCTCACAGATAAGTACACACACACACATGAATGATGATCTAGTAAATAGAGGAGCCTTGAAAGGTGAGCTCAAGTGTATCCTTAACTAGATAGTGCTAATACATATGTTGTGTCCATGTGAAAGGATTTCTCACATGATTTAGTATGATGAATTCTCATCTATGACCTATGAGCTAAGCGTATGAGGGTATGACTCTCCTAAGTCTATGTTTTATAAAAGAAATGTTAATAAAGGCTTTTCAATAAAGGGAACTTAGCTTAGCACCGAGTGAACTTGTAGATGAGGGGGTGGCACCTTCCTAAGGATGGAAGGCTAAAGGGTCCACTAACGGTACTCACGGGGTGGATAGCCTAATGATCCAAAGAGGGTGTAGAGAGATGCTTACATGATAGCCTCCAAGTTCCATAAACTATGGTGTAGAGAGATGTTTCCATGATAGCCTACAAGTTCCATAAACTATGTTGCGACATAGGATCTAGCAAGTGATATCACCTAAAATGCTAGCATGATACTCATGCCTTACCTTGGCAAGTAAGATGACCTCTCTTTGGTGTGAGGGGATGACACCAAATTCCATGTTTAGCACCCAAGGTCTTAGTGTCGGTTAAGGCTATAGTTCCCTAAAGTAAAACGGACAATGGAAGTAAATAACTATGCTCCTAACTAGAATGACTTAAGGGAGATTACTTAGGATAGGTGGACGTAATGAACCCATCTAGACATTGCACAAGTAGCTCCTTAGGAATTCCTAGGGAAGCGACCTAATGTGTATGATTATGGTTATGTCTTTATGCATGACATTGTAGTAATTGTCTACTTGTTGTCATGAAATGCATGGTATGAGCCTATATAAAGTGGTCTTGATGTACATGCTTAATGTTTGTCTTAATGACTATATGATGAGGGTTGTTGACATGAATGAAGTTGTCTTCACCTAATATTTTGTTGTATGAATTGAATGTTAAGGTTTGTGGTCTCATGAAGGGCTTACTAAGTATGCGTGAGGTTATGGGGCTTCACATGTACATTGCACTAGTAGACTAAGATTGGAGTCATGAACAAGGTCTTATAATGATGAATATAAAAAGAAGTAAAATATGTGCAAATGGATGTAATCTACAGTAAAGCCAATGAAGTCTTGACTTAATGTGTCTATGATTTATTATGTTTGTATGATGATATGTGTTGGCTTATGTAGGTTGTATGTATGCTTTCCTTATGGTCCTAAGGTGATGCATTGCACCAAGTATCACTAGAGGGTTACTTGGGAGGTTAATGAATTAAAAGAAGGAGTTCCCTGTAATGTAAAGAGAGCTCACTGTAAAGTGACCTCAAATATGACTTAAATTCTATATGTGATTTTATCTGATGTTTGGCTTTTGATTATGTTTCTACGAAGTATGTGAATGATATACATGCTATTGTATAAAGGTTTTATGAAGATTTACTCAAAAAGGAATGAAGTATGATTTCAAGAAGATTTCCCCTTTAAATGCATATTTTGCATGGTTCCCATAATTAGTGCATTGTTTTACTAACTCCATTCTTCTCAACTTTTTACCTAATGTGTAGGTTATGGATGCATAAAGGATGTCTATGCGATTGAGGATCTTGATATGTGATTCTCATGCTCAAGGAAAGGAATCCTTAAGTACAAGGATTCCTATGTTATGTATTTACTGTAAAGTGCATTCTTATTGTACTTATGTGTATGTTTTAAGGGTCGTGTCCCTAATATATTCTAATGTTGATTGAGTCTAAGATGTCAAAGATAATTAAGTCTAAGTATGTAATATGATTTATATATATATATATATATATATATATATATATATATATATATATATAAATATATATATATATATTAAAGTTTCTAGCATATGATGTGCTATGAAAAGTTTTAAATTTTCCGCTAAATTTACTATGTCAACGCGATGAATGATAACTATGGGCTTCTATAAGACCTCCGAGAGGTCAAGTATGCCATGTTACTTCTAGGGGGTTCTCCCCGGATGTTACACATAAGTGAATTCAACATTCTAGTTGGGTTGTACTTCATTACTTAATTTTTAGTTTGGGGAACACTTTCCTTAACCGACATAGACCACAAGAGCTAAGTGTGGAATCCGGTGTTGTAAGACCTTACACCGATGGAAGGTGGTCTACCAGCCAAAGTAGAACCAAACATAAATGTAACTTTCTAGGTGGATACACTAGCTAGTCTTCCTATGGGGGAAACATAGTTAAGGAACTGGGAGATAGGTATGAACTCTCTACATGCCATTTGGCACTTGGAGCCTCATCTCATGAGAATCCATAGGGTGAGTATCCCTCATAGGGGATTCAACACCTCATGTGGAACTATAGGGTCAATCTTCCTCTACGGGAAGTCAACACATCTCATTGTCAAGTTCTCTCGGTGCTAAGCTAACGCCCCTTTTGAAATGTCTTTAAGTCATGTGTTATTATCAAAACTTAGTTTAGGTCATAGGGTATATCCCTTATATAATCATCATCATCATAGCTAAATAAGAATTGCATGAGTATTTTCTTTTCATTACAATTCATACATGTGAGGTTAGTACCTTTACATAATCATATCATGATAAGGCACATTGGTAAGTTATCACCATCCTTATAACATTAAACTCTTATAAGACATATCACAAACCATAGTGAATACATTTCAATTCAACATAATACTAACCCTATCAATCTTAATATAAGGTGTACTTGAATACAACATCATCACTTAATCACAAGTAATCGATAATTGAAGTAAAGAGTTAAGATCATAAGGCTTACCCCAATCTTCTTCATAAAACCGTCATCAAGGTCTTACCATCAACCATCCTCAATTAAACCCAAAAATGGGTAAAATACCATAACATAATATTAATCAACATAATAATGAAGTCAATTGAACCACTATACAACAATCTATCACTAGTTCATAGCTTAAGATTAGAGACTTAGGTCAAATTCATGATATACTTCACAATATAAATCAATTACTTAAGAATTACCATGATAGATTACAATTCATCTCAATGTATTCATAAATTGGCATAATAACAACATAGGATAGTAATTCACAGATCAACCAAGCCAATTACATCAATACTAGAGAGTTCAATTAAAGATCACAACCTAGGGTAAAAGGTAATAGGTCATCTTCTACAATTGAGACCAATACATCAATAAGTAGTATAATTGAACCATAATTAATGTTAATCTACCCATAATATTCAAAATAAATCATAAACAAAGCAATTTTCACAAGAACAATTTCGTATTGGAAGAAAACCCACTTGAATTTCATATTTTTGAAATCATCTTGAAGGAGCCCTTTGGGGAAAGAGATCCCAAAGGTGAAAGGAATCCCATACCTTGTTGATTTATGAAGTTTTATGGATAAAATTTGATCTTTAGCATCCCTAGAACCCCTTGAACTTGAGTTCTATGGTGGTCTTCAACATGGGAGAGAGAAAGAAGAGAGAAGGAATAGTAATTTGGTTTTTTGAATTATGAGGTTTAGGTTAGCTTAATTAGATTAGGGTATTTATATAGGTCATTAAAAAACTTAATTAGACCTCCCTAAACCCCTAAATAATTAACTAACCACCTAATTAATTAATTTAACTAATCCTAAAACGAGCAGAAAATCAGTGAGCTGACAGACGAGACCACGACATTCGCGCCGTTTGTCAAACGATGGCCAAGGGACCAACCGTCTTGTTGGTCCGTCATTTTGGTAAGATACTTGTCAAAATATGCCTCCCATGGATTTGTCTAAGTGACCATCTACACCCCGTCGATTGGCCCACGATCCGTTGTTTGCACTCGTTTGTGGACACTGCCTTTTGGTAGCTTTTTTCCAAATTACAAGGGTCCTTCTCAAGAGCCCTTGGTTGGTCCTTGGGGGATATTACCTGTATATTTTGACTATAAACTAACTCTATTATGTGTTATACACCTTTCCACCAATTTTCATCATTTTTCGACACCTTAAACTTAGTCAAATAGGCTAAGGAACAGTAGCACCTCATCGAACTAGTTTTCGGACGTCATGGATGTTCTTTGACGTTCTGATTTCAAAACTTCCTAAATAACTTATATGAATTATTTTGAACCTTAAAACAGTGACACAACCCTTAGACACTCATGTTACGCTCTAGAACACGTCTTAGACTTTCGGAGTGTTACAGAGTGAGTGGTTCACCTCGGCTCTGTGTACTTGGCATACGCTAAAGTTAGACTAGAGAGAAACAAAAACAAAGAGGAAAATTAAAATCAGGAAATAGTTGAATAAATTTCAATAATTTAATTAAAGTAAATCTAAAAGCCAAATTCCCGAGCAGCGGCGCCAAAATCTTATACGTTCAAATTACACCTCCCTAAAGAGGTATAAGCGATCGTTATCAAGTACAAAACCCAACTAGTAGGTTGGGATCTATCACACGAGGAAAAATGTTTAGACTTAGCTTTAATTCACAATTATATCTATTTAGTTAATGTCTTTCCAAAACAAGTAATTAAAAGGGGGGTTTTTGTGAAACAAAATTTCCTTAAACAGTGTAATTATCAAGTGTACAAAAATAAACGATGGTTTTATCAAGATGAGAGAATAACAAAGGTATGTGTGTTCCCCACAGGTTTGTAATGCAGTATTCCTAGCAATAGCAATCCTTTACTAGTGTATTACATTCAAAGTGATAAGTTACGTATCTCTAAATCCTTGGTCCGACATATAGAGAGTTTCACCGCGCACTTTGGTCCGACTACGTGTGTATATTTTATTAACCCTTACCATTACCTCATATTAGACGTCATAATTAATGTATGACATAGTTATTACTTCACACCAATCGACACTAGCCTATTAGATAGTATCACACCAAATCTATGTTGATAATTCTTTTCGTATTGCTACCTCCGTGGTCCGGCAAGTAGAAACAATGACAATTTCAAACGCGTGCACTCGTTAAAGAGACTTCTAAGCGAAAGAATTATCAATGCATGCAACCACACTACTCGAGAATTGCTTAATTACTATGATTACTCTATTAATTACCCATAGTTCCCACAACCCTAGTTGTGGATTTAGTTACCCATGCTAGCAAGATCACAATTGAGAATATTAGATAAAAAAATCATGAACTTACTTTAACATGAAGAATAAACCTAGAAATCTTTACTTGAAATTTCAATAAAAATAGTTCAAGCCAAATCCGGAAATTGATTAATTTCTAAAGTTGCAACAACCAATCCCCAAAACACAAAGTAGAACAAAAGTAGTAGTAGCTATCCCCCAAAACAAGGTTTTAATACCCTATATATAGAAACATAGTCCTAAAGAAAAAGTAATTAAAATAAGGAAAGTTTTTTTTCCCAGGGACGCGACATCAATCGACGAACCAATCAACAGTTCGTCGATTTCCTTTGTCAGTCAGGACGTAGAATATTTTTCTCTACTCGGATGGCACCTTCTCTGAATCAAACAAAGGACCAACAATACGGTCCGTCGATCCATTATGGGCCGTCTATGATCCTCCGTAGCTTCATACATAGAATCTTCCAAAATAAGGTACTGGAAACTTCGCTGAACCAAACGACGGTTAACCAGTACGGTCAGTCGATCATTGTCTCTCGTGGTTCCACAGTGGGTTATATTTCCCTGATTTTACTATAATGTCCAGAGCGACTCATCTACGATCACATCTACGGCCCGTCGATGGCATCTGTAGTCTAGTTTTGCACTATTTTTCAGTTGTTTTCTTCTCTTGCTGCCTGAGAATCTTTCTTGCAAAACAAAATACGAAACTTATTAAAATCACTACAAAAAAGCTTTATCCATATACAACTCTTAAGTGAATTGCATTAGAAATGCCTGAAATCACGACACATCATTTTGTAGAAATGATTAAGGAACTCTTGCTCCAATCCCTTCCAACTATCTATAGAATTAGGGTCAAGATCTGCGTACCAATCAAAGGAATTTTCTCTGAGAGATCGAACAAAATCTTTAACAATATAATCACCACAAGTCCCAGCAGCATTGCAAGTCTCAATAAAGTGCAGTATATGTTGTTTGGGATTTCCTTTGCAATCAAATTGTTGAAGCTTAGGAGGTTGATAACCCTCAGAAATTTTTGAATATATCAATCCTTTGTATAAGGCTTTGATATATGGGAGAAAATTTAAATGAATACTTAGATTTGTCTTCGATAGCCTCTATGATAAAGTTTTTTAATTGACCAATTGTAATAAAACCTTCAGCTGAGATATGAATCTCTTTGATCTTTGTTTGCTCTACACAAGACTCATTCGTCTTGAATTTTAAATAATTTACTTTATTTTCTTTCAATCATGTTATCCATCTTATTTGTTAGCTTGGAATGTTTAGCATCTTGTTTGTGTGTGCACTTTGTCAGGCCTTCAATTGCTTTAGTTAAGCTTTCTAGTTGTTCTTCTATAGCGGAAGATATTTTATTACTCTTTCATGCTTGAAAAGTTGAGATGAGATGTATAGATTGTCCCACTGGGCGTGCCAAAATTTGTGGACAATAAAATTTGCATCGAGAAAACAATAATCAAGAACAGAAAATTATAGCAACAATCGATTTATTATTTCATATGCGAGTTTTGCAATCTCTATGATTCCTCTGCATTGTCTTTTCAAATATAATTCAAGGGCTTTAAAACTTTATTTTGAACTTGGGATTTGTCTTTATCTTGATCTTGATCTTGGACTTGAACTTGGACTTGATCTTGATCTTTATCTTGATATTGGACTTGGATTTGGACTTGGACTTGTACTTGATCTTTATCTCTAGCTTGATTTTGACTTGAATTTGATCTTGATCTTAGACTTGGACTTGAACTTGGACTTGGACTTGATCTCTATCTTGATCTTGATCTTGGACTAGGATTTGATCTTGAACTTTATCTTGATCTTGACTTCTAGTTGAATCCAAGGGCTTCGAGCTTGATCTTTAATCCGGTTTTCTTGATCTTGACCGTTCTTGATCTTTATCGTTCTCAATCTTTATCATTCTTGAAACTTAAATGCTTGAATTCTTGAACTTGTAGAGAAATCTGCAGCTTTTGATCCACGAGCTTTCTTTAGCTTCTTGTTAAAATTCATGGTCCTCTTTTTCTGAATTATGAGACCCTATTTATAGTTTTAGAATACAGTAGTTGTGATTGGAATAGGACTACCTTCGACCAATCAAATTTAGGTGACATGGCATATGGGCTTTATGTAGCGGGCTTTAATTAAATTCATATTTACTTAATTGAAATATTAAATCACTATTAATCCATTATATTTATTTTGACTAAAATATTAATTAATTTAATATAATCCGAACAACGTTATAAATTTATATTTAGTAATTCATAAGTGACTACAAGCATAAACGGACAATATCTAACCAAAATGAAGGAAAATCACTACAATGAGTAGATGATCGTGATTAGAGTAATAATTTGATAACACATCAACAGAAGTAAAATTATTTAAAAATGATCAACCTAGATCATAGAATTTTAGAAAATTGTTGAGGCCTACATGGACACCTAGTGGGAAGATTAATTAATTTGAATTACCTTGGAATAACCATTAGGAATATCTTGCACAATACAATCAAAAGGACCCCTTCTATGATTCCCAATTTTATATTTACATGAACCTTTTCTTTTTATTGTTGTAAGAGAAAAATGAAGAACAACCTAAATATTTATAGGATGTTGGTGGCAGAAGCGGAGAAATTATATTTCATGTACAAGGACAAGATCATAAATAATTTGAGAGAGTGTTTGAATATGCAAATCAATACTTTCTAGATCTTAGTATAAGAAATGAGAATTAAATAGGATCCAAAATGTATTGATTTTAAGATTCAAACGTAATTTCAAATTATTTCTCATCTGGTCCTACTTGTAAAATACTATTTCTCCGTTTTTGCTACCAACAATCTATATATAATTAGGTTTTTGTGGATTTGTCCGTTGATACAATCCAAGAAGGTTAATGCCAATATAAATTTGAGAATTGTAGGAGGCTTCCTTCTTGTTTTATTGTTCATGATATGTGTAATTGTTACTCCAAGGTAATCCAACTTAATTTATTTTCCCAAATAGTGTCTCATGTATGCCTAAAACGTTTTGTAAAATTAAATGATTTAGGTTGATAATTTTTCATTACTTTTCTTCTTGTTGATTTGCTATTAAATAATTGTAAGTACGGTCCACTACTCATTGTAGTGATTTCCCTTCATTATTGTAAGACATTGTCACTTCATCCAATATTTGCAAGTGTTGATTCTCCTGTCAATTGGTTCAAATTTTCAGTTTTCTTTGACGAATTCTTAGATGGAGTCAATAATGTGATTTGAAATCTTTATCTGAATAATAGAAACCCTCTATTAATATATTATAGGTCAAGATTATTATATTGTTCATAATATTAAACTAATCTACTTTCGGAGCTACATTTTTTGTGTTTGCTTGATTGACTTACTTTTAATTAGAAATGAGTTCATCTAGTCTATTTCATATCTTGAATAAATATATTTATGATTTTTGTATGAATATTTTAAATTTCTTTTTTAAACAATAATGATATTTTTATGAGGTAAAGTCTCTCTATTTTTATCTCTAATGTATAAACTACACCTGTGATGTATCATTTTATCACCTGCATAGGTGATGGTTATTATCTCACACGTTACTTGGGTTATGTTTTCTATGCATTGGTATTCATGACAAAGATATACACAATATGGATATGGTCTCACAACATCGAATTGAGACCTGATCCCATCATAAATCTAGAATCGTCCCCTACTAAAGAGACAATCTGAGAACTGACTCTTATACGAACTCGAGGCCTGACCCTATCCTCCAACCGCGTCTCAACCCATTATTTTGTTTCATATATTTTGTTGTTGCTGGATTGATGTAAAATATATGTTGAACTTATTAAGTTAAAATGAGTACTTTTCTAATTGTGGTTGTATAAGTAGATAAATTCATAAAATCTTATAATATGTATTGTTTTTGTCCCAATTTATATGACATACTTTCTCTTGTAAACCGTCTAAACAATGAAGCATTTCTTTGCTTAGTAACAATTTAATTTTAAATTATTCATATTACCCCTTATAAAATAATTTATAGACGCAAAAATATTTATGATCTATTTTACACCACAAGTTCTAAAAGTTATTCTTTCTTTCTTAAACTTTGGCTATAATCACACCATGTCATAGAAATTGGGATAGATGGAGTATACCTAATTATTTATGAAGATTTTTTTGGATTTTTTTTTTAATCAAATTGGATGGGTTGGGTTATGACATCATTCATCCAAACGTAACCCAACCTATCTTAGCCCAAGATTGATTTGGTCTATGTTGGGTGTTGACCCATATATTGTATCAGATCATCATAACCTTCCCCCCACCCCCCGCAACTTTGGTCCAAGCTATCCATTTTCTACCTCGATGTATGGAGTGGTTATCGATGCTAGTGGTGGCTAGTTATGGGAGCATGATCGTTCCTTAAAAGTTGATGATAGTGGTTGTATGTTAATAATGGATAAAGTAATGGTGAAAAGTGTCTATATATGTGTGTGTGTGAGAGAGAGAGAGAGTAATTAATTAATGATTAATTCCATACATTATTAAACAAGCATGTCTGTTAAAATCAAACTAGGGACTATATAAAAAAGAAAAACACTTAAGAAATTGTAATACAAATAATACAAATTTAGAATTTCCACAATGACAAATAAACATGACCGCAATCAAAGATTCTTTAGTCTTTACATGGCTAGGTTGTCTTCTAACGAGATAAAAGAGACATATGTTCAACAACACACTACCTTATGAGCTATGGGTTTCGAGTTTCACATTACAAGTACTACCCGACCCTAACATTATGGTAAAAAGCCGTAATTCTGAAACATTTATAGGCATTGGACATAAAGGTTACAAGTCTTATATTAACTAATCCTAGAAAATATGTAGAATTTTTAACTCTGAGATAATTTGGATCATTAGGGTTGCCTCGCGTAAAATACAAAGTACACATGTAATTATAAAAACACATGATTTCAAATCTATACACAAAATTATTAGCTTTAGCTATTTGAATATGTATGATATTGGTAGTAATTCTGATATGGATTTCTTCCTAGAATCGAGTTATCTCTCATCCTTTCTTCCAAAGTTGGTGATACCGTACAAGCCTTGATCGCTATGTTTATCTGAGGTTAAACTTTCTAGCCAAATATCATTGGTAAGTGAAGGTCGATGATTACTAATTAATAACTTGTAGTGATAATATAATGGGAGAATATGCTTCCGATTCCATTTCAAGTATATACATACCTATCTGCCATTCATTCTCTATCAGAATCAATTAATGTATGACTTTAACTCCGATATGTATAGTTTTTGTCATGAAACCAATGATTATTATTAGTACAACCAACTTTTAATCTTAAATAAATTTGATACATGTGAAATCTCACTGCATGACAACTTGAGAAACGCTTAAAACGGAGCTGTCATGGAAGATGAATTATGAAAAGAGGAATCGTAACAACCTGGTAAAATGTATAACTATTGAAGTATAAATGAAAATTGATCAAATACAAGTGCAGAATAAGAGGCTTACCAGATCGTAGCCACCTAATCTGATCACAAATCTCCATAACCTAGCACGAAGAACATGAGAAGATCTAATATGTACCAGGAACAAGATGAAAATAAAAGGACTCAATTGATAAAACTACAATACACTTACTTTAGGTAATTAAGATAATAACCATAAACGTTAGGTGGTTTAAATTACATCGCTTTCTCCCGATAAAATGTTCCTAGATTTCCTAAAAATGCATCTTGATCCTCAGGAGAGTCTTCATCATCGTCATCATCATCAATCTAAAATTTTAAAACAAATTATCATTTTGAAAAAGAGAAGCAATTGTAACCACATCAGTATATCAATCAACACCCAATGGTATATACCATTGGGAGATGATTGATCTACAAATGTGATTATAATTTCTTTGCTTTTTCAAAATGATCATTTGTTTTCAAATTTAGATTGTTGATGGTGAGGATGATGAAGGCTCCCCTGAGGATCAAGATGCCTTTTTAGGAAAACTAGGAACATTTTACAGGGAGAAGGTGATCAAATTTAAACCATCTAAGTTTTATGGGTACCAATTTAATTACATCAAGTAAGTGTATCATGGTTTTATCATTTATCCTTTTTAATTTCATCTTGTTCCTGGAACATATTAGATCTTGTCATGTTCTTCGTGCTAGGTTATGGAGATCTGTGATCAAATTAGGTGGCTAAGATCGGTAAGCCTTTTACTCATAATTTATATCAGTTCTCATTTATACTGCAACAACACTTACAGATTTTACCAGGTTGTTGTACAAATATCGATGTGACTGAGTCTCCTTAGATTATGAATTACTTAACAATTGTCAGTTCAAACTCACGGTGAAGCATTCAAAAGTACATGCATCACATTCCATCCAGAGGTAATGAAACACAACTGCCTTTCAAATCTCTATGTTTAAATAAAGCACCACTTTTTCTAAAAGAACTAAGTGGCATCTTCGACCTTCTACTTCTTAAATTGGTTACCAATAACAATTTCTTTGAAAGGCTCGAGTTTGTCATCAATTGCAACAAGTATGGTCAGTGTTAGTTATTAGAGAAAGAAAAACATAGCAATCTGATTTTAATTATTTTGTTATTGAACAAGTGGGAACATTAGTTTGATAAACCAACAATGAGAATATTTATCAAAGCAAAACTACTTCATTATAAAACAGATTAATTTATAGAGCTTACAAGTATCAACTCTTAAGGATAAGATTAGAAACTTAATACGGATAAAATACAAACTAATTAACTGCTAAGCTACAAATAAGAACCCTACAATACATATAACTAACACTTCTCCTAGCTTTAAGCGCTTCTAACTCAAAGTTTTTGCCTGCGAATTTTAAATGTATTGCCTGATAACGGTTTGGTGAAGATATCAGCTTGCTGCTCTTAAGTTTTGCAATATAGCATAATCACGCCACCATTATTTTGAATTTCCCTCAAGAATAAAAGCTTGATATTGAAGTGTTTTGTTTTCCCATGAAATACAAGATTATAAGAAATTACTATTGCAGATTAGTTGTCCACAAATACTTCAGTTCCCTTAGTCTTATTCATGCGATGATCAACAAAAATGTTCCTCAACAATAATGTTTGATTCACTGTTGCTGCTGCATCAACAAATTCTGCCTCTGAAGTAGATTGAGCCACAACGTCCTTCTTCTTTGAGAACCACGAAAACATTCCTGAGCCAAGACTAAAACAATATCCATATGCGCTCTTCATGTCATATGCGGATCCAACCCAATTACTATCAGAATATCCAAGTAGTTTCAGATTTAATTTTTTCAAAAATAACCATCATTGATTGTACCTTTCATGTATCTAACAACTCATCTTACTGCTTTTAGATGCACTTCACTAGCACAATGCATGAACCTCGATAGAATACTTAGTTTCTCGTTTTGGTTCATAGGAATGCTAATCTCCTTACAATCTTCCATGTTGAACTTCATGAAGATTTTGCTTCGTATATTTCATCTGGAAAATAAAAATTTCATCCTATATCTGCTTGAATTTCATACCAAGAAAATAATACGTTAGACCAAGATCAATCATCTAGACGGTTTGCATCATTTATTGCTTGAAATCATCTATATGTCTTGTATTATTTCCTATAACTAGTACATCATCGACATATATAGACTAAACAAGAATATCAATGTCATGATGTTAAACATAAATAATAGATTCTGATAGACCCTTTTCAATGATTAAGCCAAGTAATTGGCCATCTATTCGACCATACCCGGCCTTTGGTGCCTGTTTATGTCCATAATGTACTTAGCCTATAAACTTTGTCCTCCTTTCCTTTCTTCACAAAGCCTTTTGGTTTCTCAATATAAATTTCTTCCTGAAGAATGTCATTAACGAATGCTGATTTGACATTCATCTGATACACTTTCAAACCCAATACTGCAACAAGAGCAAGAAGTAACTTGATCATGTCAATACTAGCTATTGGTACAAATGCATCAACATAATCACACCAAAAATTTGAGCATACCCCTTAACTACAAGTATTGATTTATGCTTGTTCAGTAAACCATATAGATTTAGCTTTGTTCTAAAGACCCATTTCAACCCAATTATCTTTTTGTCTTCAGTTTAATCAACAAGTTACAAGTCATGTTCTTCTAAATCATAAACAACTTTACATTCATTACGTCCACCCATATTTTATCATTCTTGGATTCATTGTACCCAACAGGTTCACATACTCCAAGATTACATCTCTTGTATATATCAACAAGTTGACGAGTACCTTTAACTAGTAAATGATCCACCATTTCATCCTGCTGTGAGAGTGATATTTTCTATTCAAAAAACTTGGTAGGAGACTTTTCTGCTTTGTTAGAAATGTTAAGGACATATTTCATTGTGTCTTCCCAAACCACTGTTCATTCTCTATAAAATACACATGTTTACTAAAGATTATATTTTTCAGTTTGTGGTTGAAAGACCTTGTATGCCTTTGAAATGGAAATATATCCAATAAAAATGCATGAGATATATTTTGTATCTAGTTTATCTCGTTTAACCTAGGGAATGTAGGGAAAACATAGACTACTATACATTTAAAAAAAATTAATGATGGTTAAATCCATTCCAAACTTCAAATGGATTTCTATCTTTCACTGCCTTTGTGGGAAGCCTATTTTGAAGAAACTGTAACAACCTGAAAATGAGTATGCTAAGTAGTGCTTAAACGTACCTAGAATGCCTGGATTAGACCGGGTTCACACAGCTTGTTGCGCATAGAACCAGACCTCAGAATCTATGCACTAGCCAAGCCAACCAACTTGATGAGTTAGTTGAGCTAGGCAAGGTGAGAACCAACCATGTAGGGCACCCGAATTGAAGAGATTCACCCGGATAAGTTTTACCAGACTTAAAAGGGGTAATATTAGGTTTTGGAGGGTCTAGGCGTAAAATGGTCTTTTCCAAGATAGGGTTAATATTGTAATTACTCTAAGTAATTAATTAAATAATTAATTTAATTAGAGGAACGGTTTGGGTCGGGTCGACCCGGAATGACCCATTTTGCGATGGAGGCTTCACCCGGGTTCGAGCCTTGGTGGAAGCAACATTTAGGTGGATTAAATTGATGATTATAATCTGATTTTGTAGGGGCTTGGTGGTCATTTCGCTTAACCTTTGAAAAAATCAAATTTTTAAACAATTAAGACAAGTCCTAATTTGACTAAGTCTCCACCTAATCTCCTAATCCTAATCTACCACTCTTTCTCACATTTCACTTTACTCCTCTCTCACTTGCACAATCATTGTTCATAAAGAGAAAAGAACAGGAAAAAAAATAAAGTTCATCAAGAACTTGAACACTCAAACTCAAAAGCAAAATAAGCTTCAAAACGAAAAGCAAAAGTCAAATTCTCGACGGATTGTGCTTGTGATTTCGGTGGTGAGACGTCGGCTTAGTGGGTGGGTGGGTGGGTATGTGGGGGGTTTGGCAGCACGTAAGAACATCTTTGAACGATTTTAGGTATGAGTTTTCTTCCCTCTTGGTCCCTTTCCCAAGAGAACCCTAAGGTTCAGACTATTCACAATCGAAAACTAAGGTTGTCCCCATTGCATGCCTCTGTCATTAGATCCTTTGAAAGATTCAAGTATGCGTTGGTATGACTTATGGTAGATGATTTTAGGGCTGGTTGTGATTACATGTTTGAATGTGTATTTGGAATTATGTAGAAATGAAAGAGGTGTTCCGAAAATGTGAAGTTCGTTAACTTGTTTGTGCATGTGTGCTGTGAATTAGCCACGGTTTGAAGCTTGATATTGACATGTTAAAATGTTATGAATTATGTGTGTGCGAATATGTTAAAAACGTGATGTTCATATGAGTTCAAAGTTGCTGAACTGAATGATAATTCTTGACTGAAAGTAACCTTGAAAATGCACCTAAAGATCTCCCAAAAAACTACTCGAAATGTCTTAATGTTTAACGTGAAAGAGTGTGAGAAAATGGACCGCAAAAAGGTGATAAAATTTTCAAAAGTAACCATGAAAACTCACCTAAAGATGCACTAGATGCTACACGAAAATTGTCCTAAATCAAACATTTAAAAGTTGAGAAATGGACTGCAAAAAGGTGACAAAATTTCCAGAATGCAGGAAATTTGGTTTCGGACAGCTTACTGTAAAATTTTAGTTTTTAAATTTTTTGTAAAATGCATGAGGTCAAGTGAAAAGTTAGGAGAAAAAAGAAAGAAAATGAAGTGAGGCGTGTGGGGTTCGAACCCACAACCTCTTGGACGGATGAAGGAGAGAGGAGAAAAATGAAATAAAGAAATAATAAAAATGAGGTATGTGGGATTCGAACCCACAACCTCTTGGCCGAATGATAAGGTAAGGAGAAAATGCAATTAAAAATAAGGTGAGGTTGTGGGGGTTCGATCCCACACCCTCTTAGTCTAAACGAATGAATCAAGTAAAGAAAGAAAAAGAAAAGAATGTGGGCGTGTGGATTCGATCTTGGGTCCACCAGGCCAAAATGTTTAAGACAAAAATCAAGAAAAGAAAGAAAGGAAGTGTAGGTGTGGGGAATGGATCTCGGGTTCCCTAGCCAAGACTTTTATCTCAACAAAAATTATAAAGAAAACAAACTAAGTGTTATACAAGGGATTTAAAATAGGGCTCCCTTGTCCAATTCCGTATTGACACATAAGTCTTACGTGATTAAATAATTAATGAATGTTGCCTATAGGAATCAAAATTGAGACCTTGTCATACTTACAAGATGCATAAGTTTTGTACCACATAATCTTGGGTAATATGAATCACTTAAATGAACTATAAATGAAGCCTCATGGCTTGTGTGTGTGGACTCATAAGTCCAGCATACGTTTATAAAGTAAGTGAACCTAAGATGTTATGTAAGGAATGATGTAACCCCAGAAGGGTTAAGTAAGAGTGTGAAACACACTAAAAGGCCAAGTGCATTGGCATATAATGAAATGAACATTCACGTAAAAAGGGGTGAGTAGTTATGAAGGGCAAATGTGCTAAGACTAATTAATGTGGTGACAACATGATAAAAGGCTAATGTGAAATATGAGAGCAATCTCAAATGAGCTTAAGTAAATGTTACCAAAACGTACTCACCTATGAGAGTGTAAAATTAATGAAGAGACCAGTCTCTATGAACACTCTAATGAAAGTATTAAAGTTAATGCATACTTAATACTAATGATGAGATGAGAAATCATTTAATGAGAAATGATGCCCTCATGCTAGAATCCAGCTTCTATGATGTATGAGATGAATGTAATGGAACTTTATACTGAGCATTGATAGGCTAGCTATGAGTGGCGATTCCTTCTTTCGGGAAGGCAGAGTTTCGTGTAATTCTCATGATATGAGACTGTCCGTCCAGACGGGTATGTGTCTCCTTATATCTCCTAGTCTTTGAACCTATGCAGCCAACATAGTGATCTAGCAGGGTTCAATTCCCTATATACACTAGCATATTTTGGTTTCACTTTGGCCGGTGATTCCACCTCTTTTCGGTGTGGGGTAGATACAGGATTTCATGGAGCTCACATGATCTATGTCTGTTAAAGTTAAAGTTCCCAAAGAAAGAATGAGGCCAGCCTCAGTAATGCACACAATGAAATGAACGATACCAAAGGTGTTTGGGTAGTATAATCAAGAGGTGAACTAGACTCAAGTAATGACACTAGGTCGTTCTTAGTCATTGCACAGTGAACCCGATGAGAGTATTAAACTACATCCTAGGTATATCTGGTGTTTACACTAGCCGATGAATGAAATGAAATGAAGTACGTATGAATGAATGAAGCAAACTCTCTGTTTGCTAAAGAAGGCTCCCTAGTTGAGGTCCCATATATTGAGCCCTCATTTTGGGAAGTCCTAATGTTAAGTCCATGATTCCAAGGTCTCATGGCATATGAACGAATAAAATGAAATATGATATGTGGTATATGCAATATGTTATGTGCTATATTCAATATGTTATGTTATGTGTGCAATATGATACGTATGATGATGCATGTTACTCTCATGGCATGACTTTTCTAATCCGATTTTGGCAAGTCCACTGACTTGACTTTCCATAACTCATATCGTTAGGAGAGAGCTATTCTAAATCATGCATGTCCGTGGTGTGTGCTTGCATATACCCATACTTAGTATAACTGTGTACTAATTCCATACATTTATCTACTTTTAGGTGCAAGTGCAGCTGGACGTTAGAGCTTATGAGTGGACGCAGAAGTTATCCTGACGTGGAACTTTCATCCGGATTTTGTAGGCCTTCATGCTTTCGGGGATGCTTGATGATTTATTCTAGCATAGACGTAGGCATGAGCTAGTGGAGTATGTTCCACTAGCGTTTCTTTCGTATTTACTTTCAGACGTTGTATTGGTGCCATTTTGGCAACTCTATGTTTATGACTATATCTTTCATTTGATTATCTTGATTTAAATGGTTGTTGTGAACGCTTATGAGTTTATGTAGATAGTATTATGCGAGATCAATGTTTTCCAATATAAAGTTTAAGTAAACAAAAGTTCAAATTTTCCGCTAAAATTAACCTAGATGAAGTAACTACGACGTATGAAGGCTTGTGTGCGACCTCTGAGAGGTCAACGACACCGGTTTCGTTTGGGGTCTAGATTCCAGTCGTGACTAAATTGGTATCGGAGCATTAGGTTTAATTCCAAGGATAATAAGGTCACATCAACCACATCGTGTAGTTTTGTCACAACCAGAATCTAGACCCCAGACGAGACCGGCGTCGTTGAACTCTCAGAGGTCGCAGACAAGCCTACATACATCATTCTTACTTCATCTAGGTTAATTTTAGCGGAACATTTGAACTTTTTGTTTTCTTATTTCATGCTAAACATTTTAAACTTAACATCATAGGCGTTCACAAATCAACCATCTAATATAGAGATAATCAAATGAAAGAAATAGTTCATAATTTCATTAAACGTATTTTTGCCAAAACGGCACCAATACAAAGTCTGAAATGAAAGTGGAAAGAAACACTAGTGGATCATGCTCCACTAGCTAAAGTCTACATCTAAGCTAGATAATAACGGTAGACATCCTCGAAAGCATGAGGGCCTACCAAGTTCGGATGAAAGATCCACATCCGTATAGCTGCAACGTCAACCTGTAAGCTCTAGCGTCCACCAGTGCCTGCACCTAAAAATATAGAGTTGTATGGGATTAGTACACACTTGTACTAAGTATGGGTATATGCAAGCACACACCAAGGACATGCATGAGTAAGAATAACTCTTTCCTAACAACATGATTATGGAAAGTCAAGTCAGTGGACTTGCCAAATTGGGATTAGGAAAGTTAGTGAACTTTCCAAATTTGGATTAGGAAAGTCAGTGAGCTTTCCAAATTTGGATTAGGAAAGTCAGTGAACTTTCCAAATTTGGATTAGGAAAGTCATGCCATGAGAGTAGCATGCATCATCATACTTATCATATTGCACACAGCACATAACATGTTACACATAGTACATATCATATTGCATATAGCACATAACATCTTTCATATCATTCATTCATATCCCATGAGACCTTGGAATGATGGAATTGACATTAAGACTTCCCAAAATGAGGGCTCAACATATGGGACCTCAACTAGGGAGTCTTCCTTAACAAATAGAGAGTCTGCTTCATTCATTCATACGTACTTCATTTCATTCATTCATATGCTAGTGTAAACACCAGCTATACGTTGGATGTAGTTTAAGAATCTCATCGGGTTTGCTGTGCAATGATCAAGAATAACCTAGTGTCATTAGTTGAGTCTAACTCACCTCTTGATTATCCTATCCTAACACCTTTGGTATCGTTCATTTCATTATGTGCATCATTTGAGGCTGACCTCATTCATTCATTGGGAACTTTAACTGTAACCGACATAGATCATGTGAGCATCATAAAATCCAGTGTCTCCCCCACATCGAAAAGAGGTGGAATCACCGGCCAAAGTGACCCAAAACATGCTAGCGTACATGGGAATTTAACACCGCCAGATCCCTATATTGGCAGTATAGGTTCGAAGACTAGGAAATATAAGGAGACCCATACCCGGCATGCCGGACAATCTCATCTCATGAGAGTTACGTGAACCTCCGCCCTTCCCGAAAGAAGGCATCACCGCTCATAGCTAGTCTATCGGTGCTTAGTATAAAGTTCCATTACATTCAACTCATATGTCATGGAAGATGGCTTCTAGTATGAGGACATCATAGCTCAATAGATGATTTCTCATCTCATCATTAGTATTAAGTGTGTTAATCTCAATACTTTCATTAGAGTATTCATAGAGACTGATCTCTCTATTAACTTTACACTCTCATAGGTGTGTACGTTTTGGTAACATTTACTTAGGCTCATTTGAAATTGTTCTCATCTTTTACATTAGCCTCATATCATGTTGTCACCACATTCATTAACATTAGCACATTTGCTCTTCATAATTACTCACCCATTTTTCCGTGAATGTTCATTTCATCATATGCCAATGCACTTGGCCATTTGTGTGTTGCACACTCTTACTTAACCCTTCTAGGGTTTCATCATTTCATTACATAATTATCATTTCATCGTGTGCCAATGCACTTGGCCATTTAGTGTGTTTTACACTCGTACTTAATCCTTCTAGGGTTACATCATTTCATTACATACATCTTAGGTTCACTTATTTTTAACCGTATGCTAGACTTATGGGTCTATACATACAAGCCATGAGTCTTCATTCATAGTTCATTTAAGTGATTCATATCTTCCTAAGATTATGTAGTACAAGATTTATGCATCTTGTATGTCTGCCAAGATCTCAATTTCGATCTAAGTAGGCGGCATTATTCTTGAACATTTAATTCACGTATAACTTATGTATCAATACGGAATTTGGGCAAGGGAACCCGGTTTCTAATCCCTTGGGCAACACTTACATTTTTCATCTATTATATTTTTGGTCCACACAATATTGGGACCCTAGATCGAGTCCCAACATCAACTTTTCCTTTTATTTCTTCCTTTGAATTTTCTCTTCCTTGGCCGAGGGGTTGTGGGATCGAACCCCCACAACCCCTTTTATTTTTTTATTTACTTCTCCTTGTCTATTTCGAGTCGACTATGAGGTTGTGGGATCAAACCCCCACAACCTCTCTTTATTTTACTTTTATTTCGCCTACACTGCCTAGAGGTCGTGGGATCAATTCGCACGCCTCACATTTCTTTTATCTTCATTTTCTCTAATCCCTCCTTCACTGCCTTGAGGTCGTGGATTCGATTCCCACACCTCACATTATTTTCTCTTCATTTGTTTCTTTAAGTTCTGACCAAGAGGTTGTGGGTTCGAATCCCACTCCTCTCATTCTTAATTTTGTATTTTATTTTTCAGCCAAAGACACCCGAGATCGAATCCCCTTAACCCCCATTTATTTCACGTTTTTAGTGTATCTCACGGGTGGGGTCGCGGGTTCGAGTCCTAGTGACCTCACCTAATTTACACTCTTAATTTTCCAGATTTATTCATCTACGTTTAGCCAAAACAAACCTTATAAGCTGCTGGAAATTTGGTCACATTTCAGCTTACTTTCATCAATATTTTACACTTGAACTCATAGGGTAATTCGTAGACCGTTTAACACGTTTTGGGGTGCATTTTTCATAGATTCGTTTAGCCAAGAGAATATCATTCAAATCAGCCACATTTCATCTTATATGAACATCACGATTTACATAGGTTTATGCACGTAAAATAACAACCATAACATTAAAATTTTTGGAGCATGAAACAGAGAACATTAGTTACTGTTACATCCTTGCACACACATGCACATAGTTTCGAAAACACATAGGTTGCCATTCATACGATTTCAAACACACAAACATGAACATATTCATCACGAAAACATAACACACGCCTAATATCTACCAGCAAACATACCCAACCTAAGAATCATTGGGATCTAGTGACAGGGACATGCAACGAAGAACAACCCTAGTTTTCGGACTGAATATTCTGAACCTTAAGGGGTCTCTTGGGAAAGGGACCAAGAGAGAAGAGAACCCATACCTTTTTGACGTTATAACCTCGACTTGCTGCCCAAAAGCTTCACCCAGGATCAGGTCCAAGTCCCCTCAATGTCAACACCACTCGACGGACAACCTCCCTTTGCCTAACGTGTGATTAACGTTTGTTTTCTTGTGATTTCGTGTGAGTTCTTCAAGTGTGAAGAACTTGGTTTATTTTTCTGTTCTTGAAAGTTATTTGGCAGAAATAATCGTGAAAAAAAAGAAGAGAGATTGAGCGTGAGAGTTGAGAGATAGACGTGAGAGAGTGGGAGTTTTATTAGGCTTAGGAGTCTAGTTTAGGACTTAGTCAATTGAGGTTTTATTCAATTAATAAAAATCCGATTTCCTTTTATTTTAAATCAGCTAATAAATTATAAATATAAATTAATTACATTAATTTACCAACTTAAATTAAAAACAATTTAATTCATTGCTTCCACCTAGGTTCGAACCCGGGTGGAGCAAGACTTCACTTCAAGAGCCAATTTTCGGCCCTCTCTCCCCAAAATGCCCCTCCACCTTATTAATTAAATAATTAATTATATATTTAGGGTAATTACGATACTACCCTTATCCTGTAAAAAGACCATTTTACCCCTAGACCCTCCATAACTATGATTTTCCCTTTTCAAGTCCAGTAAAAACTCGTTCGAGTAAATCTTCGTATTCGAGAGCCCTGCATGGTTGGACCCAACCTTTCCAAGCTCAACTAACTCCACAAGTTAGTTGGCTTGGCTGTAGCAAGGGTTCCGAGGTCTGGTACTATGTGCATCAATCCATGTGAACCCTGGTCTAATCGTAGGCATTCTAGACACATTAAGCATTACTTATCATATCCATTTTTAGGGTTGTTACATTATCCCCCCCTTGGGAACATTCGTCCCCGAATGACACTACTAACTATCTAGCGTAATGCCAGTCAGATCATAACATGCTACTATACACAATCAAGCAGTAGCAACAAAGAATGGAGAGATAAGGGTACTTAGACTTAAGAGTAGGAAGTCTAACCTCAAGAGCTGAAAAGATGAGGGTAGCGGGATCTCATATCGGCCTCAGCCTCCCACGTAGCACCCTCAACAAGATGATTACTCCACAACACCTTCACTGTGGCAATCTCCTTGTTCATCAGCCGCTTGATCTGTCTGTCTAAGATCTCAACAGGTACCTGATACGCTCAAACTTACTTCTCAAATAAGAAGTAAAGCGGTCGTATCAAGTAAATAACCCAACTGATGAGGTTGGGATCGATCCCACAAGGAAAATAGTTCAGACTTAACTTTATTCTATTATTTAGCCAACTATCTTCCGATAAAACAAAAGACAAAAACGGGGGGGGGGGGGTTGGGTTTATTTCTAAATTAATGAAAATGATTAACTAAATAAAAATGAACAACTAACAGATTCAGCTTTCGGAGTTTAATCAAATTATAAAAGTAACTAGGGCTTAAGTGTTCCCAACAGGTTCCTAACTTGGTAAATCTAACTATAACAACTCTATCCTAATATCTTGCATGTAAAGTGATAAGTTATGTATCTCTAAATCCTTGGTCTGGCATCTAGAGAATTTCACTCCGCACCTTGGTCCGGCTACGTGTGTTTCTATACTAACCCTTATCTTTACCTTATATTAAGCATTGTATTCGGTATATGACTAAGTTATTAACTCGTACCAACCAATACTAGCCTATTAGATAGTCTACACTAAATCTATGTTGATAATTCTTTTCCTATTATCTACCTCCTTGGTCCGGCAAGTAGCATTAAGGCGAGTTCTAACGTTGGCCATCCGTTAAAAAGACTTCTACACAAAAGAATTATCCATACATGCAAGACACCATTCTAGAATTGTTATTTTAGTTAGATTTTACCTTGTTATTCACCCATGGTTCCATAACCCTAGATATGGGGTTTAGTTACCCATGTTCATAATTACACAATTCATATTGTTAATGGAAGAATTCATGCACTTACTTTTATGAGAACGAATAAATTCCAGAATTTAACTTGATTAATCAACAAAATCCCCCAACAATCAATTCCGGAAAAAGTATCTTAATTCCCAAAATCGAGAGTTCAATACTATAACAAGAGAACTAAAAATTATCAAAAAGTCTAACCCCAAAAACGAGGCTTTTCAAACTATTTATAATAAAAACGAAACCTAATCAAAGAAGGATTCTATTTACTAAAAATCTGTCCAAATGCGTCTGGGTCGACGAACCACGTGACGGACCGTCATGGACACGACGGACCGTCATGGACACGACGGACCGTCATGGCCTCCGTCGTCCCATACTTCACACATTCTTCTGCTGCTTTCTTCATTCCCCTCGACGGACAGGTAGGACAGACCGTTTCAAGCACGACGGTCCGTCGAGGGTCTCCGTTCCAATATACTTGAACTTTTTTGGAATTTGGGTACTGGGACTACTTCTCTGATCATCACGACGAACAAGCAGGACGGACCGTCGTGGCTATGACGGTCCGTCATGGACTTCTGTAATCCCACACTTGGTCAGACTTCCCCATCTTTCTTCAGCAACTTATCTTCTCACAACGATGCCACCTACAGAACGTAACAA
>JAJJBR010002323.1:2605614-2618286 GCA_022817965.1 Solanum lycopersicoides
AGAAGAGTACCAAACCTAACGGAACTTATGACAGGTCCGTCAAGGCTTCAAGGAGTCAATTCCAATGATTTTCACAGATGATCAAAAACATGAATTGTCCAATTTTATGATCTAGCCATGGGTTCTTGCATTAAAGGTTTTGAAACATTGTATTATGATTGAATTGATGTTAGTTAGATGATTTTAACTTAAAGTATTCATGAACCCATGCAAAACATAATCTCTTCAAATTGGCTATATTTTTTAGATGTGATGATCATGTCTCAATGCTTATGAATTAGAGTGTAGTTTTCTATGGTCTATTGAATGATATAATAATTGTATTGAATTGATATATAGGCTGTCTTAGATGGATAAATCTATATTTAATTTATCTATATTCATTGATTATTGCGATTTATGTATTGAATTGATGATCATGGCCATGAGTAAGGGTCTATTGATGTATTGGACTATTTAGCTATGAATTGAAGTGGTGAAAATGTATTGGTGGTACGCTACCCTAAATTACCTTTATTTTATGTTAATTAGACTTCAATTACGATGTGATTTCTATGGACCACTTATGGTAGCGGTGTTATGTTATTGATTTGGCCTCGTCGACGTTATTTTAAGTATATTGATGATCATGACCTTTTCGGCACTACTTGAAGTATTATGATGACTTGTGTAATAGGTTATGTGAAGTATGATCATATCTATATACATTCTAGTAATGTGAAAGTATGTGTTTTTCTATGGATATTAGGTGATCATGATGGACTATGACTATGTGTTTATGTGTGTAGTCTTAGAGTTGATACATGATTATTCCTACTTGACTATATGAGTCTACGATGTCTATATTGATGATGTTATAGTAATGTATGAGACGACATAAAGATGATAAGGGTCATTCCTAAGTGCTTCAAAGAATTATATGCTATATGTGCTAAAGTGAATTAATGATGTGTCTTGTTTTGGTAGACTTGTGTCCCTTACTTGATACATGTATATGATGAATATGAACATCTTGACTTAGTAGGCTTAGGCACCTTTCTCTTCTATGTGTATGGATGAATGTGGAATGAAATTCTAGGATCGGAAGACCTAAGATGGTGCCTTTCTAAGCATGACTATATGTGGAACCTTCTATATATAGAGAAGGTTAACAATAAGCTATCCTTAAAGACCATTGATTCGCACCCCTAGTGGACCCATATTTTGTAGGTGACTTATGACTAGGTAATGACTAAGAGATGGTACCTTTTCATATGTCCCTTTTTATTGAACTTATTCTATGAGAACAAAGGCCAGAATCGAGTGAATATGTTATGGTTTGTAGCTCTACTTATGAAGAAGACTAGAGTACAATGCACCTCTACTTTAGAATGAGACTAGAGTGCATAAAATACCTTGATATTACTTAACCATGTTCCTAAATGGGATATGTCCAGGTTCTACCCTTGGCAAGTAGAACACCCTCCATCGTAGTAGGTTTATGACTCCGGATTCCATGCCTAGCTAATATGGTCTATGTCAGTTATTACCTATTCTCATCATGTGGGATACATGCTAGTGTTGGATAAGTACTAGGAATTTCAGGTAGTGGAATGGGACGCTATCAAGATATTGCACGACTAGACTTTGAAGATGTCAGTATGTGAGTCCCTAGGTCTTTCCAACACCATTATGTGAAGTCTATAATGAATGATATGTCTTCTAAATGACTTAATGAAAATAATGACTTTAGTAAAGGAATGTTAATGAAAAAGTACTTATCTAGAGTAGCTTTGAGGATTGCTTAGGTAGGCTTGAAGAGGGTGTATGGGCGGTCTCTGCATGTCTTACTTATGTGAGTCTTAGAGTAATTCTAGGTAGGGAGTTTGACAAATAAAAGTGAGAATGATCTTATCTTAGGGAGACAAATAAAAGTGAGAATGATCTTATCTTAGGGAGTCTTAAGGGTCATTTAGGTGTTCTTAGAGAGGGTGTATGGGTGGTCTCTCTTCGTCTCACTTAAGTAAGTCTTAGGAAACCTTTGGTGAGAGGGATGCATGCGAAAAGAGGTTACTATAAGGTGACATAGGTCACTCTAATGATCTTCAATATTTGATAAAATTCTTATGTGATATCTTGTATGTTTCTAAGGTGTTAAATGTTGTTCTTATGATTATAGTATGATTTTTTAATCAAAAAGAGCATGTTTTATACAAATGTCTGTTTATCATGATTTTATGCATTATGCCATACTTAGTACAACTGTTTGTAATACTTCCATACATTTTGTCTATCTAAAAAGATGTAGGTGGCGTTTCAGAGGAGTCTCAAAGTTGAAGCTTGAATTAGTGTTCATTCAAGTAAAGAGTTGGTATGTCCTCACTAGATTTGAGGACATCTTGATGTTTAGATTTCCCTATTAAAAGCATTGTAATAGACTTAGCTATTTTCTATATGTTGAAGTATGGGACGTGTCTCAGTATACTCGTATGTTTAAGATGGTGACTTTGAGACTTAGCCTTTCATTATGTTTTTCTATAAAAGAGATATTTTGAAAACTTATTATTTCATGTGAAAAGTTTTAATCCTGCACTACTTTTCATTCATGTATGCAATGAATGGTACGAAAGGGCTTGTCTTAGACCTTCGAGAGGTCGACGACGCCGTGCCGAAATTCGAGAATGCCCTAAATTCTAGGGTGTACTCTTGGGTCGTGACAAACTTTATATCAGAGCATAAGGTTATGAAGTAGTGCTAAGGAATTGAAAAGTCTTAGAAAGCCACGTCTAGTAGAGTCTTGACCATCGGTGTGAGTCGCGACAGACCTATGGGCGAGATGCTATAGGACGATAGAGTTTCCCTTCTTTTCTACTCCTATGTCGTGCCGTAGAGATTAAAAGTTATGAGTGTCTTTTTCTTATGGTTTTCCTTGTGTTTCTAGGAAGATGAATACGAGGAGGACACCGGCTAGGAGAGTTAAGGAGAATGATGTGAATGAGGGACTTCCTCCCCGATGTGGACCTGAGCCACAAAATCAGAAGGTTCCTGAAGGTGTTAAAGGTTCTTAAGATGATCAAGTCCCTATTGAGGAATGAGGTAATGAGGTTCTGCTTGTTTCCCCGGAGATGGATAATGGGGAGATTAGAGGGGATCTCATTACCCTAGCCCGAGCTATGACAACTCAAGTGAATAGAGACATTGGGCGTAGGGTTAATGCTATGGAGAGTACTGTGACCTCTAGATTGAGGAACTTTGTGAGGATGAGTCCTTCTATATTCTTTGGTTCTATGATAGCAGAAGATCCCCAAGATTTCTCAGATGAGGTGTATAAGATAGTGCATGCAATGGGAGTGACTTCTAGGGATCAAGCGGAGTTAGCTTCGTATCAATTAAAAGATTTTGTTAAAATAAGGTTTACTCAATGGAAAGATAGTAGACCGGTTGAATCGGTTCTCTTAGAGTGGGAAGTGTTTAAGGAAGCATTCAAAGAAAGGTACTTTCCCCGTGAGAAGAGGGAGGCTAAGATTGAGGAATTTATAAACCTTAGACAAGGTAGCATGAGTGTTGAGTAGTATTCCTTAAAGTTTATCCAATTTTCTAACTATGCTCCATCCCTAGTGTGTAACCCTATGGATTAGATGAGTAGGTTCTTGAACGGTGTTTCGGATTTGGTAAAGGAAGTGTATCGTACAACTATGCTCCATGGTGATATGACTCTATCTAGGCTTATGGTGTATGACCAATCTATTGAAGAGTCTAAACTTGGGAGGAGAAGTAGAGATACTAATAGGGGAAGAACCAATTAGCAAGTTCAACATAAGTTTAAGAAGAGGACTCCAAATCAAGATGGTTCTAGTCTTCCTAAGGCTAACTATGAGAGAAGTGGTGGTTCCCAAGTGGCTAATCCTACTTGTGCTACTTGTGGGAAGAGGCACTATGGGAAGTGTCTAGCCGGTTCTGGTGGGTGCTTTGGTTGTTGGCAGGATGATCACAAGGTGAGAGATTGTCCTGCTATTACATCTAGGGGAAGAGAGGCCAATAAAGTTCCTCCTAATGTTCCGGATGGTTGTGCTCCAAAGAGGAATAGCTTCTATGCTCTCCGAGCCAAAGGAACAAAATCGGATGATGATAATGATGCCGATAAGTTGTAGTTTTCTCTATTTAGTTATATGAGTTCCTTCTAAGTGGGGGAGTATGGTGAGTAGTAGAATAGTGATTTGTTGTTTCATCTCTTCTATTCAATTCAAGCTTGAGAGATAGAATGGAAAGTTTTCTCTATTTAGTTATATGAGTTCCTTCTAAGTGGGGGAGTATGGTGAGTAGTAGAATAGTAATTTGTTGTTTCATCTCTTCTATTCAATTCAAGCTTGAGAGATAGAATGGCATGGTAGCATGTTGCATTGTGTTTAGGAGTCTAGTTTAAATTGAATGTCAATTATTCCTTGCATTGTGCATTTCATGATGTTATGGTTATGTTTTAAATTGAGTTTATATGATTTGACCTCTAATATTGTTATGCTTCCATCATAAATTCCTTAAGAGTTTCATTTTTGGAAAATTGAGCATGTTTCACTGTAAAGGAATTGGTGTTCACTCTAAAATTTCTAAAAATTGACTAAATTGTTCTTTCATGAAAAATAGTTATAATCTGTATAGAACAGATGTATATGAGCATGATATTATGTGGAGAAGGAATTTCCTCCTATATGAAACGAAAAGTGTTAGTCTTATTGCATGATAAGTTGTAGAAGTAGTTCTATCTTCTTGTTGTGTTGTGAGTCTCTTTGTTATGTGGAGTCGATGTTTCTCCTATATGTGTGAATTATTTATTGTGTGGTATGCTTATGAGCTTTTATTCTTTGAGTCTTAACTCATTAACATGTTCAAAGTGTAGCAAGTGTCATTCGAGGATGAATGTTTTCCAAGTAGGGGAGTATTGTTACACCCTCAAAATGAGCTAGGTTGAACTAGATCCTAACACTTGTGTCATGATATTTTAATGTCATAAAATGGTTAAAAATAGTGTTCATAGGAAGTATAAAAAGTTTGGAAGTTTTTGGAGGTCAAACGTGCAAGAACGTCCAAGACGTTCGGAAACTAGTCGAAGTTGAACTAGTGGGTCATACTGTTTTGTAGTGATGTTTTGTGGGATGGTTTGAAGGTGAAATTCAGAATCCAGAGTTTCAAAGCATAGCCTGACATAAAAAGGTTCGAAACGTCCAAGAACAACGCCCCGGGGACCATCAAAAGGACACCCTAGGAGGCCCCAAACATGGGCCAGCGAAGCTTCCAAACAGCCAAGATGTGGCGTGCTACTGCGCGATGCGCGGCTGTCACGCAGTATGCAAAAACCTTGACTTGAGATGCGGGGCTGTCACGAACCATTCTGTCCAAGAATTTTTGATAAATAAGATTTGGAAGTGTCTCCGCGATGCGCAGTAAAGTCCCAGATTTCGTTGCGTCATTTTAAGTCAAATTTGAGTTGGTTAATTTGTCCAATAAATGTAGGGGTCTTTTGGGTAATTTAGGAGTATATTATGGACGGTTATAGGACCTATTTAAACCCCTAACCTCACCAATTAAAGAAAAACTCTCAACTCAAAACAAAACCTCTCCATGCACTCTCTCCAAAACTCCATTGTTGAAGGTTGGAAGCTCCAAGGAAGAAGATAGGTTTCTCAAGTTTTTCTCCATCAATATTTTTTAGCTTTTAATCAAAATTAAGGTATGATTATTCATCCTTTAAATCTCTTTATTCAAGGATTCAATACCAATGATTTTCAAAGATGATCAAAAACATGAATTGTCCAATTTTATGATCTAGCCATGGGTTCTTGCAATAAAGGTTTTGAAACATTGTATTATGATTGACTTGATGTTAATTAGATGATTTTAACTTAATGTATTCATGAACCCATGCAAAACATAATCTCTTCAAATTGGCTATATTTTTTAGATGTGATGATCATGTCTCAATGCTTATGAATTATATTGTAGTTTTCTATAGGCTATTAAAAGATATAATAATTGTATTGAATTGATATATAGGCTGTCTTAGATGGATAAATCTATATTGAATTTATCTATATTCATTGATTATTGTGATTTATGTATTGAATTGATGATCATGGCCATGAGTAATGGCCTATTGATGTATTGGACAATATAGCTATGAATTCAAGTGGAGAGAATGTATTGGTGGTACACTACCCTAAATTCCCTTTATTGTATGTTAATTAGACTTCAATTATGATGTGATTGGTATGAACCACTTATGGTGGCGATGTTATGTGATTGATGTGGCCTCGTCGACGTTATTTTAAGTATATTGATGATCATGACCTTTTTGGCACTACTTGAAGTATTATGATGATTTGTGTAATTGGTTATGTGATGTATGATCATATCTATCTACACTCTAGTAATGTGAAAGTATGTGTTGTTCTATGGATATTAGGTGATCATGATGGACTATGACTTTATGTTTATGTGTGTAGTCTTAGAGTTGATACATGATTATTCCTACTTGTTTATATGAGTCTATGATTTCTATATTGATGATGTTATAGTAATGCATAAGATGACATAAAGATGATAAGGGTCATTCCTAAGTGCTTCAAAGAATGACATGCTATATGTGCTAAAGTGAATTAAAGATGTGTCTTGTTTTAGTAGACTTGTATCGCTTACTTGATACATGTATATGATGAATATGAACATCTTGACTTAGTAGGCTTAGGAACCTTTGTCTTGTATGTGTATGGATGAATGTGGAATGAAATTCTAGGATCAGTAGACCTAAGATGGTGCCCTTCTAAGCATGACTATATGTGGAACCTTCTATATAAAGAGAAGGTTAACAATGAGCTATCCTTATAGACCATTGAGTGGCAGCCCTAGTGGACCTATCTTTGGTAGATACATTATGACTAGGTAATTACTAAGAGATGGTACCTTTTCATATGCCCCTTTTTATTGAACTTTCTCTATGAGAACAAAGTCTAGCACCCATTGAATATGCTAGGGTTTGTAGCTCTACTTAAGAAGGAGACTAGAGTACAATGGACCTCTACTTGAGAATGAGACTAGAGTGCATAAAAGAACTTTATATTCCTTAACCATGTGCCTACATGGGATGTGTCCAGGTTCTACCCTTGGCAAGTAGAACGCCCTCTATCGGAGTAGGTTTATGAATCCGGATTCCATGCCTAGCTAGTATGGTCTTTGTCGGTTATTTCCTCTTCTGATCATGTGGGTTACATGCTAGTGTTGGATAAGTACTAGGAAGTTTAGGTAGTGGAATGAGACGCTAACTAGACATTGCACGACTAGACTTTGAAGATGTTAGTATGTGAGTCCCTAGGTCTTTCCAAGACCATTATCTGAAGTCTATAATGAATGATATGTCTTCTAAATGACTTAAAACGTAATGACTATAGTAAAGGAATGTTAATGAGAAAGTACTTATCTAGAGTAGCTTTGCAGATTGCTTAGGTAGGCTTGAAGAGGGTGTATGGGCGGTCTCTGCATGTCTTACTTAGGTGAGTCTTAGAGTAATTCTAGGTAGGGAGTTTGACAAATAAAAGTGAGAATGATCTTATCTTCGGGAATCTTAAGGATCATTTAGGTGTGCTTAGAGAAGGTGTATGGACGGTCTCTCTTCGTCTCACTTAAGTTAGTCTTAGGAAACCTTTGGTGAGAGGGATGCAAGCTAAAAGAGGTTACTATAAGGTGACATAGTTAACTAATGATCTTCAATATTTGATAAAATACTTATGTGATATCTTGTATGTTTCTATGGTGTTAAATGTTGTTCTTATGCTTATACTATGATGTTTTAATCAAAAAGAGCATGTTTTATACAAATGTCCATTTATCATGATTTTATGCATTACGTCATACTTAGTACAAGTGTTTGTACTAATTCCATACATTTTGTCTATCTGAAAAGGTGTACGTGGAGTTTAGGAGTCGAAGTTGAAGCTTGGATTAGTGTTCATTAAAGTAAAGAGTTGGTTTGTCCTCACTAAATTCGAGTACATCTTGATGTTTGGATTTCCTTATTGAAAGTATTGTAATAGACTTATGTATTTTCTATATGTTGAAGTATGGGTCGTGTCTCAATATACTAATATGTCTAAGATGGTGACTTTGAGACATAGATTCTCATTATGATTTTTAAAAAAGATATATTTTGAAGCCTTATTATTTCGTGTGAAAAGTTTTAATTCCGCTCTACTTTTCATACATGTATGCAATGAATGGTACAAAAAGGCTTCTCTTAGACCTCCGAGAGGTCGACGACGCTGTGCCGAAATTCGCGAATGCCCTAAATTCTAGGCGGTACTCTCGGGTCGTGAAAAACTTTGTATCAGAGCATAAGGTTATGAAGTAGTACTTAGGAATCGAATAGTCTCAAAAAGCCACGTCTAGTAGAGTCTTGGCCATCGGTGTGAGTCGCGACAAAACTATGGGCGAGAGGCTATAGGATGATATAGTTTCCCTTTGTTTCTACTCCTATGTCATGCCGTAGAGATTAAAAGTTATGAGTGTCCTTTTCTTATGGTTTTCCTTGTGTTTCTAGGAAGATGAATACGAGGAGGACACCGACTAGGAGAGTTGAGGAGAATGATGCGAATGAGGGACTTCCTCCTCGAAGTGGACATGAGCCACAAGTTGAGAAGGTTCCTCAAGGTGTTCAAGGTGCTAAAGATCATCAAGTCCCTATTGGGGAGGGATGTAATGAGGTTCCAGTTGTTCCCTCGGAGATGGATAATGGGGAGATTATATAGGCTCTCCTTACCCTATCCCGAGCTATGACAACTCAAGTGAATAGAGACATTGGTCGTAGGGTTAATTCTATGTAGAGTACTATGACCTCTAGATTGAGGGACTTTGTGAGGATGAATCCTCCTAGATTCTTAAATTCTAATATTGGAGAAGATCCCCAAGCTTTCTTGGATGAGGTTTATAAGATAGTGCATGCAATGGGAGTGACTTCTAGGGAGAAAGCGGAGTTAACTTCGTATCAATTAAAAGATGTTGCTCAAATATGGTTAATTCCAATGATTTTCAAAGATGATCAAAAACATGAATTGTCCAATTTTATGATCTAGCCATGGGTTCTTGCATTAAAGATTTTGAAACATTGTATTATGATTGAATTGATGTTAGTTTGATGATTTTAACTTAAATTATTCATGAACCCATGCAAAACATAATCTCTTCAAATTGGCTATATTTTTTAGATGTGATGATCGTGTCTCAATGCTTATGAATTATAGTGTAATTTTCTATGGGCTATTGAATGATATAATAATTGTATTGAATTGATATATAAGTTGTATTATATTGATAAATCTATATTGAATTTATACAGATTCATTGATTATTGTCATTTATGTATTGAATTGATGATCATGGCCATGGGTAAGGGCCTATTGATGTATTGGACTATTTAGCTATGAATTGAAGTGGTGAGAATGTATTGGTGGTACGCTACCGTAAATTCCCTTATTTTATGTTAATTAGACTTCAATTATGATGTGATTTGTATGGACCACATATGGTTGCGGTATTATGTGATTGATGTGGCCTCGTCGGCGTTATTTTAAGTATATCGATGATCATGACCTTGTCGGCACTACTTGAAGTATTATGATGATTTGTGAAATTGGTTATGTGAAGGATGATCATATGTATATACATGCTAGTAATGTGAAAGTATGTGTTCTTCTACGTATATTAGGTGATCATGATGGACTATGACTATGTGTTTATATGTGTAGTCTTAGAGTTGATACATGATTCTTCCTACTTGACCATATGAGTCTATGATGGCTATGTTGATGATGTTATAGTAATGTATAAGATGACATAAAGATGATAAGGGTTATTCCTAAGTGCTTCAAAGAGTGATATGCTATATGTTCTAAAGTGAAATAATGATGTGTATTGTTTTGGTAGACTTGTGTTGTAACAACCCAGATTCTTGAATCCGGACCGCCACCGGCGTTGTTAACTCTCAGAGATCGCAAGCCTCATCTTGCATTAATCACATTCATCTAGTTAAATTTGCAAAAATTTTAAAACTTTTTAAACATATGAAGTATACATAGACTTCATATAATTATTAACTAGATACATCATATACTAAGCTCAACATAAGAGAACAACCATATATCATAAAGAATCAATTCGAAACTGAAGATGAATATATCATAAATAGTTTGCTAAACACGACCTTATATACAAAGCTTCGAAATGAAAGTAAGAAAGAAACGCTAGGGATAACATCCACTAGCTATGTCTATAACTAAGGCTAGACAAAAACTGTAGCATCCTCAAAATCAAGAGGACCTACCAAATGGTTTGGAGAAACGCTGAAGTCCAAACCGCTGCAAGTGTCGTCAATCTGTCCTCTGACCTGCAACTATTAAAATAGTAAATAGTAGGGGGTTAGTACACCACTTGTAGTAAGTATGGGTGTATTCTAACATACACATAAATCTATGCATGATCAATGAAAGCTCTTCCTAAGGAACATGCCATTTCTAGAAAGTCTAGTCATTAGACTTTCCTAATTCGTTAGTTGTGAATTGTGGTATGAATATGATGTATTTTAATGCATTCAAAGCACGCAACTCATTTTCTATATGATTACAATACATTAGTATCATCAATATAATTTTAGAACAACTCGAGCGAAGATTGGAAATTTTGATCCTCCAAACTCGAGAGCTCTTTCCTTGGGACTTAGTTTATTTTTTTCAGTCTTTTTCTACTTCTTGTTGTGTAATTCAATAATTCCTTTGGTCCTATGTTTTACTTACAAGTGCAATGATTCATTGTAGTCCCATACCCACAATGAATCGATGTAAGTAATCCAAGTACTAAGGAATGATTTCCCTACCTTATAGTGAGTCATTCTTTACATTATATATTCATTACATTTCATAAGTCATTCCCTATTGATCATGCCATTGATTTCATTACTTTCATGTTAGGGAAGTTATGGGTTATTTAGTTAACGTTATGTTTGTACTTCCCTTTATTGACATCATATAAGAAGTCATTATAAGCCATGGTCTTCCTAATCAACATGTTTTCTTAGGAGGTCAAGTCTCTGGACTTGCCGAATTCGTAATAGGAAGGTCATACCATTAATATGTAACACATCATACACACATAGGTTCACATAACATACATTTCATATTTTCATATATTATACATTTAATATCCACGAGACCTTGGAATTGTGGATGTAGCATTAAGACATCTCAAGTGAGGGCCCAGCATATGGGACCTCAACCCGAGGGAGAGTCTGCTTCATTCGTTCATTCGTACTTCACATTATTCATTTCATTCATTCGTAGGCTAATGTAAACACCAGCTATACCTAGGATGAAGTTTAAGACTCTCATTGGGATCATGAAGTGCAATGACCAGGAATGACCTAATTTCATTACTTGAATCTGGTTTCACCTCCTGATTGTCTTGAACAAACACCTTCGGTATCTTTAATTTCATTATCTTATATACTTTGAGGAACTTCAACCTTAACCGACATAGATCATGTGAGAATCATGAAATCAGGTTTCTCCCCCACACCGAAAAGAGGTGGAGTCACTGGCCAAAGTGAAACAAAAACATGCTAGCTTATTGGGTTCAAACCAAGCTGGTTCCCTATGGTGGCAACATAGTTCAAAGACTAGGAGATTTAGGGAGACCCATACCCACCTTGGTGGACAGTCTCATCTCATGAGAATTACGTGAACCTCCGCCCTTCCCGAAAGAAGGCATCACCACTCATAACTAGCCTATCAGTGCTCAGTTTAAAGTTCCTATTTACATTCAACTCATACATCATCGAAGCTTGCTTCTAGCATGAGGTATTCATAGCTCATTAGATTATTTCTCATCTCTTCTTTACGTATTAAGTGTGAATTGTCCTTACACTTACATATAGAATGTGATTGAGATTTATTTACTCTTTTGATGACTTGTCATCCTTACTTTACATTGATGAAATGTGAATTGTCCTTACATATCATCCTTACTTTACATTGATGAATGTGAATTGTCCTTACATATCATCCTTAGGTGTTATTGAGACTAGTCTCACACATTCTAACACCTTCATTCGTGAGTATTCTTTTAACAAATTAGCTTTGGTGTAAGTAAGAGTTGTCTCACTTGCTTTAACACCCCATTCTGGTCACTTACTTAATTTAGACCCCTTTAATTATGTTATAACTCACGTTACTTACTTACTTTAGTGTAGTAGCTTCATATCATCGTTTATGGACGATGAGCACTTCATTCAATGAGTTTCATGTGTTCATAGTTCATTCTTGTGGAGCATGTTGGGAGTTGTCCCAATGAATGTCATGCCCTTGGTTATGGATTCATTGATATTACTTTAGAAATGCTTATATTATCATTTGATACTCTAACTGCACAAGACTGGCATATGATTAGTATTGACTCAAGATTTGGGATATTAAACTACATCTTTGTTGGCCTAGGCCAATTTTACATTCTTTCATGCTTGTTTGATATGTATTATTTATTAATTAGCCAATCGTTTTAGTCATTTAACATAATTTTATTATAGCCAATTCCTACAACTTGTTTGACAATGTATGTTAGCCAATTTATTGGCCTAAGATTGTCAGTTCATTCAAGATGTGA
>JAJJBR010002323.1:2618801-2801290 GCA_022817965.1 Solanum lycopersicoides
CTTGAACTAGACAACTTAGGTTTAATAAGTTAATTTAATAAACTAATTATCCAATTACCAAAACGCCCCTCCTAAGTTGACTAAACATAGGTCAACATAACACTTAGTCAAATCTGGAAATTGGTGTTGACTATGGTTTTGGTCAACATTTTGATTTTATATTAATTTATTAAATCCTTAATTTAATTAATTTAGGGACCTAGGGTAAGTACTAAATTACCCCTAAGTCATTGGAACCAAAATTAACCCTTTTGGACCATCCTAGGTTAAGTACTAGGATGTTTCTTGAGTTGTACTAGGTTAGTGTAAGAATTTTGTTTTGATCATTTAAACTAATTAATTAAATTGATAATTTAATTAAACAGTTGACATAAGATAATTACTAAAGTACCCTTAAGTCTTTAGGAACCTAACCAATCCTTTCAACCATCCTAGGTTAGGTACTAGGTTGTCTTTTTCTTGTTTTAACCGAAATCTAGAAATTGCTTTGTGATTTCGGTTTTGCCCCTTTAAATTAATTAATTAAATTTCTAAATTACATAGGGTAGTTACTAAAGTATCCCTAGGTTTTTAGGACCTTAACTAACTCTTTGGACCATCCTAGGTTAGGTACTAGGTTGTCCCTTTCTTGTCTTAACCGGAATCTGGAAATTTCCTTTATCGTTTCGATTTTAGCCCTTATAAATTAATTAATTAAGTTGATAAATTAATTAATTAGGTAACCTAAGGGAATTAATAAAGTACCCCTAAGTTGTTAGGACTATAACTAACCTTTTGGACCATCCTAGGTTAGCTACTAGGTTGTCTCTTCAACTAGTACTAGGTTAGTGTCAACCCGGTTTAGTCCTAGGTTGTCGGGTGCACTAATTAGGTTATTTCGTTTGGTCCTAGGTTAGTTAGATATTTAGGGCAGTAGGTTAGAGTCTAGAATTGGTTAGGAAGTTAGGCCCCACATGGAGTGGACCCTTTTGCACGTTTTCCCCCCTAACTACCCTAACCGAATTCGGTTAGGGTGGTCCCCTCCTTTGGCCGCTTCTCCACATGTCTTGCACATGTGCTTGCACATGTGTTGGTTGTACTTTCCTAACTAACTATTCTTGATGTACTTATTTGGAATATTTACTTATTATCCCAAGGACCCTCGATATGTCCTTGTGCACTGCTTAATTTACATGATCATTTTAAATGGTCATGTGCTATGTTACTAGGCTTGACACTTGGATGACTAGTACTTCATATGTTTGTAATGAAGCTATTGCATTTTATCCTAGGGTCTTTATTGCAGGTACATTTCTTAAACAAGCTCATCAATACTTAGAAAATTTGGCTAACACCCTTAAACCCAATATTTTCTACTATGCCGAATATTTTGCTTATTTGGGTATTATATATAAATTGGCTAATACTACTTATCCAATTTTCTATAATATGCCCAATATTTATCAATATTGGAAATTGGAATGCCTATGATCCCCAATACGCATTCCTAAAGAACTATTGGGCTCTTCATTAGACATGTGATTTTCTGGAATGTTACATGTGTCCCTTACTTGATACATGTATATGATGAATATGAACATCTTGACTTAGAATGCTTAGGAACCTTTGTCTTGTATGTGTATGGATGAATGTGGAATGAAAGTCTACGATCGATAGACCTAAGATGGTGCCCTTATAAGCATGACTATATGTGGAACCTTCTATATATAGAGAAGGTTAACAATGAGCTATCCTTATAGACCATTGAGTGGCAGCCCTAGTGGACCTATCTTTTGTAGGTGCATTATGAATAGGTAATTACTAAGAGGGTACCTTTTCATATGTCCCTTTTTATTGAACTTACTCTATGAGAACAAAGGCTAGCACCGAGTGAATATGTTTATAAGAACTCGAAAAGGACTTAGGTTAACTAGAGCCTAACATGTTGATATTGATGTTATAAGGGCCTTAATAAGTTTATTATGTGGTTGAGGCAGTAGCTAAAGTATTAGAGGTGTTGGAAGTCAAACGTCAAGGGACGACTAAGACGTTCGACGACTAAGTCACCTAAAAACCTTGTCTGTGGTTCTATGTGTTTAGGTGTGTTTCATGATGTTTTAAGGTTCTTAATTGAGTTATTATAGCATGTATAGGAAGTGTGTTGAGTTTCGAGAAGTTTGAAGGTCAAACGACCAAGAATGTTCATGGCATTCGAAAGATATGCCTTCAATCGACCTTGTACGCATAGGCGTGTTTCATCGAGTTTTACGTGTTCGTTTGTGTGAAATTTATGTGAGAGGTGTTAAACTTATAGATGATCATTTTTGGGTTGGAAACGTCCGGGAAATTATCTCCAAGGACCATCTAAGGGTCCTTGAGGAAGGACCCAAGACTGTTGCCAAAACAGTCCCAGGCAGACCCCAGACGACGGAGTAGTCGATGGCTCGTAGGCCTGTTGACGCCCCGTCGAAGGGTGTCGTCTTGGGGGAGTTGGACTTGGATGAAGAGGGAAGCCTTGGAAGGCTACTGTTACCACCGACGGTGGCCAGTGACGCCCCATCGAGGTGGTGACTCCCCGTCAAGTGCAGGCATCGAGTGATGCTGTCCTCCTGCGCAGAGTTGCTGCCAAGTTAGGGGTGAATTGGTAAATTCACCCCACTTCCAAATAAGAGTTTAGGCGGTTTTTTAAGGGCCTTTTGGGTATTTTAAATGAGTATATAAGTGTTTAATACTTAGAATAATTCATTCTTCCAAAAACAAAACCCCAAAGTCCCTTAGAAATCCCAAAGACTCCATTGAAGTCCAAATTGAAGAAACATCTTGGTGTGGAGTTTTGATTGGAAATTCTTCTTCAAAGTGAAGAACTATCATCCTTGAGATATGGCTTTTGATCCTTGAAACTTGTTTGATCAAGGAGCCCAACTCTCAAGATGTTTTTCAAAGTTTTCTAAAGTGAATTGTCCAATTTCGGGATTCTACCATGGGTTCTTGCATAAACGATTTCTAAACATTGAATTATGATCTAATTGATATTGTATTCATGATTTTAACATAAATTACCTATGAACCCATGTAAATTGATGAATCCTAGTTTTGACTACTTATTGGGTTACTTGATATTAAGCTAATATTGTTGAGTTGTTATGTAGTTTCTTATGGACTTTCTAATGATATAAGAATTGTATTCAATTGATATATAATTGATATTTGATTGTTAAACCTAGATGGAATTGATGTAGATTAATTGAGTCTTATGGTTTTTGCTTTGAATTATTGTTTATGGCCATGGGTAAGGGCCTTGTGATGTTGAATTGGTTGATTTGGCATTGAATTGAAGTATGGATGAGGGGATGAAGGTATGCTGCCCCATTTTCTTTAATTTTATATTAATTGTACTTCGATTTTATTGTGCTTGGTATGGTCCACTTATGGTGGTGGTGTTATGTGTTTTACTTGCAATTGACGTGGCCTTGTCGGCTTTACTTTATGCAATATAATGAGCATGGCCTTATTGGCAACTACTTGAAGTAATGTGGATATTTGTGTTGTTGATTATGTGAAGCATGACATTATATATCTACATGTGAAGTCATATGTGTGTTCTTCTACTTATGTTGTCTTAAGTGATCATGTTAGACTATCACTTTGACATTATGAGTATAGTGTTAGGGTTAAGTCTTGGTTATACCTACTTGACTTTGTGAGTGTATGTGGACTACATTATTGATGTTATGATGATATATAGGGTGACTTTAACATGTTAGGTTAGTTTCTAGGTGTTTCTAGAATGACTTGCATTATGAGTTCAAGTGAAGTATGTGATGTCTTGTCTTGCTTGACTTGTCTATCTTTCTTGATGCTTATATGAATATGATTATGTGATGATTTGACTTAGTATGTAAGAGTCTTGAATGTGTGAATGACATGTGACCTTGAATGATGAAAAGAAGGTCTTTATGTGAAACCTTGAAACCAAGGGTAAAAGTAATGTAAATTGAAGTCGAACGTCGTAAGGGTATCCTTCATGTGGGATGATGGACCTAGGTTGATTGGCTGGAACGGCATCATATCTCCCTAGCAAAAGTCATAATGAGCTTCTTGTCGCAATTGGAAGGAAATCCCTAGAGATCCTCTTTGGTAGGGTAAATGTAATTGGGTTATGAACTAGATATGGAACCCTATTGTATGAACTTTAATGTAAATTAATCTATGTGAACAAAGGCTAACACCGAGTGAGTATGGTAAGGGATGTAGTTCTAGTTAAGAATGAGACTAGAATACAAAGAAACCCTTCATATTCCTTAACCATGTGCCTACATAGGATGTGTCCAAGTTCTACCATTGTCAAGTCGAACAACCTCCTCGGAGTAGGATAAGAATCCGGATTCCATGTCTTGCTACCATGGTCTATATCGGTTAATGCCTATTCTCATCATATGGTATACTTGCTAGCATTGGAGAAGTTCTATGAAGTTTAGGTGGTGGTATGGGACACTATCTAGACATTGCACAATAGGCTTAGAAGATGTTAATGAGAGTCCCTAGGTCTTCCCTAAGACCATTACTTGAATGTCCTTATGTATTGTATGAGTCTTTTAATGAATTAATGAATAAATGGATTATTGAATTAATGAACTAATGACTTACGTTATGAAGTATGTAAGTGAATAAGTACCTAATCTAGAGTGGCTTATGGATTCTTTAGTTAAATTGTCAAGAGGGCATAAAGGATGATTTCTTCATGGCTTACCTATAGAATACTTGAGAATGACTCTAGTTAGGGAAAAGGTTTGATGTTGTTGACATCATCTAAGCTTTAGGTAGTCTTAAGGACTATTTAGGTAATCTTGAGGAGGCCAATTATGGACGTTATCTTCTTTATTTACTTAAGTAACTCTTTTGATAGCCTTTGGAAGGAAAGTGTCCTATCATCTAAGTGTTGGTGTGTTTAGTGAGAATGATTCTATTTTAGGTAGTCTATAGGATCCCTTGTGTGTGTGATACAGATTGTATGGGCGGTAACTCCACACTCACTCAAGTGAAACTTGGAAATGACCTTTGGTAGATGAATCTTACCTTGATGTTTATGATGGCTTTGTAAATATGTATGTAAGTCATTATAGGTAATCTTAAGGGTCGTTTAGGCACATCTAGAGAGGGTGTATGGGCGGTCTCTCTTTGTGTGACTTAAGTGAATCTTAGGATAACTTTATGTTAGGGAATTACATGCTAGAAGTTGAGTTTTAAGAGAATTTAGCAATTCATTGTAACAGTAAATTAATTCACAGTACAGTGAATATAGTTTACTGTAAAGTGGTCTTTAAATTTGATGTTGTTGATTAATTATTATCTTATGTGTCTCTAAATTGATTAATGTTGTTATTATGATTAAAATATGATTTGATAAATGAAAAGATGCATATTTCCAATAAAGTCCATTTTCATGATTTTTATGCATAATGCCATACTTAGTACATGTGGTTGTACTAATTCCATGTTTATTTTCTATCTATAGTTCTTAATAGGTGAAGAGCTTTGGGAAGAAGTCTTGGACAAGGACATCGTTCAAGAAGAGTTGAAGTATGTCCTCACTTGACTCGAGGGCATAAATGTTTTTTATTTTTTCTTGGAAGTATTGTAATAGACTATGTATTTCTATTTTCGTATTGAAGTATGGGTCGTGTCCCAAGTATGCTGGTGTCTAAGATGATGAGATTGAGACTTAGTATTTCCTATTACTTTTAAATGAAAGAGATTTTTAAAGACTATGTTATATTTTGTGAAAAGTTTTAAGTACGAACTACTTTTCATTATGTATATGCGATGAATGATATGAGAGGCTTGTCTTAGACCTCCGAGAGGTCGACGACGTCGGTTACAATCCAAGATTGTACCCTAACTTCTAGGGTATGGTTTTGGGTTGTGACAAGATTGATATCAGAGCATAGGTTGGTGAAAGTGGTCTAGGTATCAAAAAGTCTCATCATGTCACGTCTAGTAGAGTCTTGACCATCGGTGTGAGTCGCGACACATCTATGGGCAAGAGGCTATAGGACGATAGAGTTTCCCTTCTTTTATACTCCTATGTCGTGCGGTCGAGTTAATGTTATGATTATCCTTCTTATGTGTTTCCTTGTGTTTCTAGGAGATGAATACTAGAAGGATGGCCTCTAGAAGGTTGTAAGAGGAGAGGGTGAATGAGAAGATTCCTCCTCAAGTTTAGAAAGTCCCTGAAGGTGCTCAATTGCCTCCCCAAGGTGATCATGTTCCTAATCTGGATGGAGGTAATGAGGTTCCGGTGGTTCATTCGGAGTTGACTACTCAAGAGATTAGAGAGGCTTTGATGGCTTTATGTCAAGCCGTAACTACTCAAATAAATTTGAGTATGATTCCTAGGGTTGTGGAAAACACTATGATTTCTAGGTTGAGAGACTTTGTGAGGATGAATCCTCTTATCTTTCTTGGTTCCAAAGTAGATGAGGATCCCCAAGAGTTCCTTGATGGTGTGTACAAGGTGTTGAGTGCTATGGGGGTTACATCTAAAAAGAAGCCGGAGTTAGCTTCATACCAATTGAGGGATGTGTCTCAAATTTGGTTTACTCAATGGAAGGACAATAGGCCAGAAGAAGCTGGTCCTATTGAATGGGAAGAGTTTAAGGAAGCTTTTCTAGGCAAGTACATTCCTAGAGAAATGAGAGAGGTTAGGGTGGAGGAGTTTATCAATCTCAAGCAAGGAATTATGAGTGTTGAGGATTACTCTTTGAAATTCTTATCTTTTGCTAGGTATGCACCTTCGCTTGTGTCAAATCCAAGAGATGAAATGAGTCTCTTTGTTACCGGGGTAGCCGACATAGTGATGGAGGAATGTCGTACGGCTATGCTACATGATGATATGACTTTAGCTAGACTCATGGTGTATGCGCAAGCTATTGAAAAGTCTAAACATAAGAGAATGGCTAGAAACATGAAAAGAAGTGGTGCAAGTGATCAAGGGCAGCCTAGGTTTAAAAATAGGGCTCAAACTCAAGAGGGATCTAGTGTTCCTAAGGTGGAATTTGAGAAAGGAGGTGGTTCTCGAAATGACAAACCTACTTGTGCCAATTGTGGCAAGAAACACTATGGTGAGTGTCTCGTGGGTACCGGGAATTGCTTTGGTTGTGGTAAGGAAGTACATAAGGCTATTGTCCTATGATTGCTTCTAGAGGTAAAGAGGGTAAGCAAGTTGATCCTAATGTTCAAAAGGAAGATGCTCCAAAAAAGAGGCATTTCTATGCACTCCGTACTAGAGTTTAGAAGTCGGGTGATGGTGATGATGATGTTGGTAAGTTCTCTTTCTTTTCTTAAGATATGAGTTCCTTCTAAGTGGGGGAGTATGGTTTGTAGATGGGATAAAATTCCTTGAATTGTTGCATGTGCATGCTGTTTAGGAGTTTGGTTGAAATTGAATTTCATCAACTTCTTGCATTGTGTGTTTTATTGAGTTATGAGCATGTTGTAAGATGTGTTTATATGATGTTAATTTGAATATTAGCATGTTCATATCATGAATTTCCAAAAAGTTGTATTTTTGAAAATTTGACAAAAATCACTGTAGCTCAAAACTGCTTAATGTAATTTTTTTGTAAAAGTGACTATTTGATTAATTGGTCTAAAATTGTTGTGATGTGGTTAGAACTGATGTGTATGAGTATAATATTGAATATAAAATGAGTTTTTGCGATTTGGATTGAAGCATGTGAGTTTCATAGCATAATGAGTTATATAATTGTTTTCTAGTTCTTGTTGTGTTGTGAATCTCTTGATTATGTGAAATTGATGATTTATTCTTAATATTGTGTTATGTGGTTGAGTTAGGTGCTGCAAGTTGAGTCTCTAATCTTGGAAGTGTTCGGAGAGTGGCAAGTGTCATTCAAGGACGAATGTTGTCCAAGTGGGGGAGATTGTAAGACCTCGAAAATGACTTAGGTTAACTAGAGCCTAACATGTTGATATTGATGGTATAAGGTCCTTAATAAGTTAATTACGTGGTTTAGAGCAGTAGCTAAAGTATTAGAGGTGTTGGAAGTCAAACGTCAAGGGACGACTAAGACGTTCGACGACTAAGTCACCTAAAAGTTTGGTATGTGGTTCTATGTGTTTATGTGTGTTTTATGATGTTTTAAGGTTATTAATTGAGTTATTATAGCATGTATAGGAAGTGTGTTGAGTTTCGAGAAGTTTGAAGGTCAAACTACCAAGAATATTCATGGCGTTCGAAAGATATGCCTTGAATCGACCTTGTACGTCTAGGCGTGTTTCATCGAGTTTTACGTGTTTGTTTTATGTGAAATTTATGTGAGAGGTGTTAAACTTATAGACAATCTTATTTGGGTTTGAAACGTCCGGGAAATTATCCCCAAGGACCATCTAAGGGTCCTTGAGGAAGGACCCAAAACTGTTGCCAAAACAGTCCCAGGCAGACCCCAGATGACGGAGCAGTCGACGGCTCGTAGGCCTGTTGACGCCCGGTCGAAGGGTGTCGTCGTGGGGGACTTGGACTTGGATGAATAGGGAAGCCTTGGCAGACTACTGTAACCACCGACTGTGGCCAGTGACGGCCCGTCGATGTGGTGACGCCCCGTCAAGGGCAGGCGTCGAGATATGCTGTCCTCCTGCGCAGAGTTGCTGCCATGTTAGGGGTGAATTGGTAAATTCACCCCACTTCAAAATAAGAGTTTAGGCGGTTTTTTAAGGGCCTTTTGGGTTTTTTAAACGAGTATATAAGTGTTTAACACTTGGAATAATTCATTCTTCCAAAAACAAAACCCCAAAGTCCCTTAGAAATCCCAAAGACTCCATTGAAGTCCAAATTGAAGAAACAGCTTGGTATGGCGTTTTGAGTGGAAATTCTTCATAAAAGTGAAGAATTATAATCCTTGAGGTATGTCTTTTGATCCTTGAAACTTGTTTCATCAAGGAGCCCAACTCTCAAGATGTTTTTCAAAGTTTTCTAAAGTGAATTGTCCAATTTCGGGATTCTACCATGGGCTCTTGCATAAACGATTTCTAAACATTAAATTATGATCTAATTGATATTGTATTGATGATTTTAACATAAATTACCCATGAACCCATGTAAATTGATGAACCCTAGTTTTGACTACTTATTGGGTTACTTCATATTAAGCTAATATTGTCGAATTGTTATGTAGTTTCTTATGGGCTTTCTAATGATATAAAAATTGTATTCAATTTATATATAGTTGATCTTAGATTGTTAAACCTAGATGTAATTTATGTAGATTCATTGAGTCTTATGGTTATTGCTTTGAATTATTGTTCATGGCCATGGGTAAGGGCCTTGTGATGTTGAATTGGTTGATTTGGCACTAAATTGAAGTGTGGATGAGGGGATGAAGGTATGCTGCCCCATTTTATTTAATTTTATATTAATTATACTTCGATTTTATTGTGCTTGGTATGGTCCACTTATGGTGGCGATGTTATGTGTTTTACTTGCAATTGACGTGGCCTTGTCGGCGTTACATTATGCAATATAATGAGCATGGCCTTATTGGCAACTACTTGAAGTAATGTGGATATTTGTGTAGTTGATTATGTGAAGCATGACATTATATATCTACATGTGAAGTCATATGTGTGTTCTTCTACTTATGTTGCCTAAAGTGATCATGTTAGACTATGACTTTGACATTATGAGTATAGTGTTAGGGTTAAGTCTTGGTTATTCCTACTTGACTTTGTGACTGTATGTGGAGTACATTATTGATGTTATGATGATATATAGGGTGACTTGAAGATGTTAGGTTGTTTGTTAGGTGTTTCTAAAATGACTTGCATTATGAGTTCAAGTGAAGTATGTGATGTCTTTTCTTGGTTGACTTGTATATCTTGCTTGATGCTTATATGAATATGATTATGTGATGATTTGACATACTATGTAAGAGTCTTGAATGTGTGAATGGCATGTTAGCTTGAATGATGAAAAGAAGGTCTTTATGTGAAACCTTGAAACCAAGGGTAAAAGTAATGTAAATTGAAGTCAAACGCCGTAAGGGTATCATTCATGTGGGATGATGGACCTAGGTTGATTGGATGGAACAACATCATATCTCCCTAGCAAAAGTCATAATGAGCTTCTTGTCGCCATTGGAAGGAAATCCCTACAGATCCTCTTTGGTAGGGTAAATGTAATTGGGTTATGAACTAGATATGGAACCCTATTGTATGAAACTTAATGTGAATTAATCTATGAGAACAAAGGCTAGCACTGAGTGAGTATGGTAAGGAAAGTAGTTCTAGTTAAGAATGAGACGAGAATACAAAGAAACTCTTCATATTCCTTAACAATGTGCCTACATGGGATGTGTCCAAGTTCTACCTTTGGCAAGTAGAACAACCTCCTCGGAGTAGGATAGGACTCCGGATTCCATGTCTTGCTACCATGGCCTATGTCGGTTATTGCCTATTCTCATCATATGGTATACTTGCTAGCATTGGAGAAGTTCTATGAAGTTTAGGTGGTGGTCTGGGACGCTATCTAGACATTGCACAATAGGCTTAGAAGATGTTAATGAGAGTCCCCAGGTCTTCTCTAAGACCATTACTTGAATGTCCTTATGTATTGTATGAGTCTCTTAATGAATTAATGAATAAATGGATTAATGAATTAATGAACTAATGACTTACGTTATGAAGTATGTAAGTGAATAAGTACCTAATCTAGAGTGGCTTATGGATTCTTTAGTTAAATTGTGAAGAAGGTATAAAGGATGATTTCTTCATGGCTTACCTATAGAAGACTTGAGAATGACTCTAGTTAGGGAAAAGGTTTGATGTTGTTGACATCATCTAAGCTTTAGGTAGTCTTAAGGACTATTTAGGTAATCTTGAGGAGGTCAATTATGGACGTTATCTTCTTGATTTACTTAAGTAGGTCTTTTGATAGTCTTTGGAAGGAGAGTGTCCTATCATCTAAGTGTTGGTGTGTTTAGTGAGAATGATTCTATTTTAGGTAGTCTATAAGATCCCTTGTGTGTGTGTGATAGAGATTGTATGGGCGGTCACTCCACACTCATTCAAGTGAAACTTGGAAATGACCTTTGGTAGATGAATCTTACCTTGATGTTTATGATTGCTTTGTAAGTATGTATGTAAATCATTATAGGTAATCTTAAGGGTCGTTTAGGCACATCTAGAGAGGGTGTATGGGCGATATCTCTTTGTGTGACTTAAGTGAATCTTAGGATGACTTTAAGTGAGGGAATTACATGCTAGAAGTTGAGATTTAAGAGAATTTAGCAATTCACAGTAACAGTGAATTAATTCACTGTACAGTGAATATAGTTTACTGTAAAGTGATCTTTAAATTTGATATTGTTGATTAATTATTATATTATGTGTTTCTAAATTGATTAATGTTGTTATTATGATTAAAATATGATTTGTAAAATGAAAAGATGCATATTTCCGATAAAGTCCGTTTTCATGATTTTTATGCATAATGCCATACTTAGTACATGTGGTTGTACTAATTCCATGCTTTATTTTCTATCTATAGTTCTTAATAGGTGAAGACCTTTGGGAAGAAGTCTTGGACAAGGACATCGTTCAAGAAGAGTTGAAGTATGTCCTCACTTAACTCGAGGGCATATATGTCTTTTATGTTTTCTTGGAAGTATTGTAATAGACTATGTATTTCTATTTTCGTATTGAAGTATGGGCCGTGTCCCAAGTATTCTGTTGTCTAAGATGATGAGATTGAGACTTAATATTTCCTATTACTTTTATATGAAAGAGATTTTTAAAGACTATGTTATATTTTGTGAAAAGTTTTAATTCCGCACTACTTTTCATAATGTATATGCGATGAAATATATGAGAGTCTTGTCTTAGACCTCCGAGAGGTCGACGACGCCGTTTACAATCCAAGATTGTACCCTAACTTCTAGGGTATGGTTTTGGTTTGTGACAATGGTAGGGTTTGTATCTCTACTTAAGAAGGAGACTAGAGTATAATGCACCTCTACTTGAGAATGAGACTAGAGTGCATAAAAGACCTTTATATTCCTTAACCATGTGCCTACATGGGATGTGTCCATGTTCTACCCTTGGCAAGTAGAACACCCTCCATCGGAGTAGGTTTATGACTCCGGATTCCATGCCTAGCTAGTATGGTCTTTGTCGGTTATTTCCTCTTCTGATCATGTGGGTTACATGCTAGTGTTGGATAAGTACTAGGAAGTTTAGGTAGTGGAATGAGACGCTAACTAGACATTGCACGACTAGACTTTGAAGATGTTAGTATGTGAGTCCCTAGGTCTTTTCATTATGTGAAGTCTACAATGAATGATATGTCTTCTAAATGACTTAATGAATATAATGACTTTAGTAAAGGAATGTTAATGAAAAAGTACTTATCTAGAGTAGCTTTGAGGATTGCTTAGGTAGGATTGAAGAGGGTGTATGGGCGGTCTCTTCATGTCTTACCTAGGTGAGTCTTAGAGTAATTCTAGGTAGGGAGTTTGACAAATAAAAGTGAGAATGATCTTATCTTAGGAAGTCTTAAGGATCATTTAGGTGTGCTTAGAGAGTGTGTATGTGCGGTCTCTCTTTGTCTCACTTAAGTGAGTCTTAGGAAAGCTTTGGTGAAAGGGATGCAAGCTAAAAGAGATTACTGTAAGGTGACATAGTTCACTGTAATGATCTTCACCATTTGATAAAATGCTTATGTGATATCTTGTATGTTTCTAAGGTGTTAAATGTTGTTTTTATTTTTATACTATGATGTTTTAATAAAAAAGAGCATGTTTTATACAAACGTTCATTTATCATGATTTTATGCATTATGTCATACTTAGTACAAGTGTTTGTAATAATTCCATACATTTTGTCTATCTAAAAAGGTGTAGGTGGTGTTGGAGAGGAGTCTCGAAGTTGAAGCTTGGATTAGTGTTCATTCAAGTAAAGAGTTGTTATGTCCTCACTAGATTCGAGGACATCTTGATGTTTAGATTTCCTTATTGAAAGTATTGTAATAGACTTAGCTATTTTCTATATGTTGAAGTATGGGTCGTGTCTCAATATACTCGTATGTCTAAGATGGTGACTTTGAGACTTAGTCTTTCATTATGTTTTTCTATAAAAGAGATATTTTGAAGCCTTATTATTTTGTGTGAAAAGTTTTAATTCCGCACTACTTTTCATACATATATGCAATGAATAGTACAAAAGGTCTTGTCTTAGACCTCCCAGAGGTCGACGACGTCGTGCCGCGATTTGAGAATGCCTTAAATTGTAGTGGGTACTCTCGGGTCATGACAAACTTTTTATCAGAGCATAAGGTTATGAAAAAGTACTTTGGAATCGAAAAGTCTCAAAAAGCCACGTCTAGTAGAGTCTTGACCATCGGTGTGAGTCGCGACACACCTATGGGCGAGAGCTATAGGACGATAGAGTTTCCCTTCTTTTCTACTCCTATGTCGTACCATAGAGTTTAAAAGTTATGAGTGTCCTTTTCTTATGGTTTTCCTTGTGTTTATAGGAAGATGAATACGAGGAGGACACTAGCTAGGAGGGTTGAGGAGAATGATGTGAATGAGGGACTTCCTCCCCGAGGTGGACATGAGCCACAAGTTGAGAAGGTTCCTCAAGGTGTTCAAGGTGCTCAAGATCATCAAGTCCCTATTGGTGAAGGAGGTAATGAGGTTCCGGTGGTTCCCCCGAAGATGGATAATGGGGAGATTAGAGAGGTTCTCCTTACCCTAGCCGAGCTATGACAACTCAAGTGAATAGAGACATTAGGCGTAGGGTTATTGATATGGAGAGTACTATGACCTCTATATTGACGGACTTTGTGAGGATGAATTCTCCTATCTTCTTTGGTTCTAAGATTGGAGAAGATCCCCAAGCTTTCTTGGATGAGGTGTATAAGATAGTGCATGCAATGAGAGTGACTTCTAGGGAGAAAGCGGAGTTAGCTTCGTATCAATTAAAAGATGTTTCTCAAATATGGTTTAATCAATGGAAGGATAGTAGACCGGTTGAATCGGGTCCCTTAGAGTGGGAAGAGTTTAAGGAAGCATTCTTAGAAAGGTACTTTCTCTGTGAGAAGAGGGAGCTTAAGATTGAGGAATTTATAAACCTTAGGCAAGGTAGAATGAGTGTTGAGCAGTATTCCTTAAAGTTTATCCTATTTTCTGAGTATGCTCCATCCTTAATGTCTAACCCTAGGTATTAGATGAGTAGGTTCTTGACCGGTGTTTCGGATTTGGTAAAGGAAGAGTGTCGTAATGCCATGCTTCATGGTGATATGACTTTATCTAGGCTTATGGTGTATGCCCAATCCTTTGAAGAGTCTAAGCTAAGAGGGGAAGAACGGATGAGCAAGTTCAACATAATTTTAAGAAGAGGGCTCCAAATTAAGATGATTCTAGTGCTCCTAAGGCTAACTATGAGAGGGGTGGTGGTTCCCAAGTGGCTAAGCCTACATGTGCTAATTGTGGGAAGACGCACTTTGGGAAGTGTCTAGCCAGTACTGGTGGGTGCTTTGGTTGTGGGAAGGATGATCACAAGGTGAGATATTGTCCTACCATTGCAGATAGGGGAAGAGAGGCCAAGCAAGTTCCTCCTAATGTTCCGGATGATGGTGCTCCAAAAAGGAATCTCTTCTATGCTCTCTGAGCCAAAGGAACAAAACCAAATGTGATAATTATGCCGGTAACTTATAATTTTCTCTCTTTAGTTATATGAGTTCCTTCTAAGTGGGGGAGTATGGTGAGTAGTAGAATAGTGATTTGTTGTTTCATCTCTTCTACTCAATTAAAGCTTGAGAGATAGAATGTCATGGTAGCATGTTGCATTGTGTTTAGGAGTCTAGTTGAAATTGAATGTCATTGATTCCTTGCATTGTGCATTTCATGAAGTTATAGTTATGTTTTAAATTGAGTTTATATGGTTTTACCTATAATATTGTTATGCTTCCATCATAAATTGCTTAAGAGTTTCATTTTTGGAAAATTGAGCATGTTTCACTGTAAAGGAATTGGTGTTCACTGTGAAGATTTTGAAAAATTGACTAAATTGTTCTTTCATGAAAAATAGTTATAATATGTATAGAATTGATGTATATGAGCATGATATTATGTGGAGAAGGAAGTTCCTCCTATATGAAATGAAAAGCGTTAGTCTTATTGCATGATAAGTTGTAGAAGTAGTTCTATCTTCTTGTTGTGTTGTGAGTCTCTTTGTTATGTGGAGTCGATGTTTCTCCAATATATGTGAAATTTTTATTGTGTGGTATGGTTATGAGTTGTTAGTCTTTGAGTCTTAACTCTTTAAATTGTTCAAAGTGTAGCAAGTGTCATTCGAGGACGAATGTTTTCCAAGTGGGGGAGTATTGTTACACCCTCAAAATGAGCTAGGTTGAACTAGAGTCTAACACTTGTGTCATGATTTTTTAATTTCATAAAATTGTTAAAAATAGTGTTCATAGTCAGTATATAAATTTTGGAATCGTTTGGAGGTCAAACGTCTACGTCCAAGACGTTCGGAAACTAGTCAAAGTTGAACTAGTGTGTCGTACTATTTTGTAGTGATGTTTTGGGGGATGGTTTGAAAGTGAAATTCAGTATCAAGAGTTCCAACGCATAGCCTGACATACAAAGTGTCAAAACGTCCGAGAACGACGCCCCGGGGACCATTAAAAGGGCCCCCGAGGAGGATCCAAGCATGGGCCAGCAAAGCTGCCAAACAACCAAGATGTGGCATGCTGCTGCGCGACGCGCGGCTGTCGCGCAGTAGGAAAAAACAATTCCTTGAGACGTGGGGCTGTCACGAACCATTCTGTCCAAGATTTTTTGAAAAATAAGATTTGGAAGTGTCTCCGCGACGCGCGGTAAAGTTCCAGATTTTGTTGCGTCGTTTTTAAGTCAAATTTGAGTTGGTTAATTTGTCCAATAAATGTAGGGGTATTTTGGGTAATTTAGGAGTATATTATGGCCGGACCTATTTACACCCCTAACATCACAAGTTAAAGCAAAACTCTTAACTCAAAACAACACCTCTCCATTCACTCTCTCCAAAACTCCATTGTTGAAGCTTGGAAGCTCCAAGGACGACGATAGGTTTCTCAAGTTTTTCTCCATCAATATTTTGGGATTTTAATCACAATTAAGGTATGGTTATTCATCCTTGAAATCTCTTTCTTCAAGGAGTCAATTCCAACGATTTTCAAAGATGATCAAAAACATGAATTGTCCAATTTTATGATCTACCCATGTGTTCTTGCATTAAAGGTTTTGAACCATTGTATTATAATTGAATTGATGTTAGTTAGATGATTTTAACTTAAAGTCTTCATGAACCCATGCAAAACATAATCTCTTCAAATTGGCTATATTTTTTAGATGTGATGATCATGTCTCAATGCTTATGAATTATAGTGTAGTTTTCTATGAGATATTAAATGATATAATAATTGTATTGAATTGATATATAGGCTGTCTTAGATTGATAATCTATATTGAATTGATGATCATGGCCATGGGTAAGGGCCTATTGATGTATTGGACTATTTAGCTATGGATTGAAGTGGTGAGAATGTATTGGTGGTCCGCTACCCTAAATTCCCTTTATTTTATGTTAATTAGACTTCAATTATGATGTGATTGGTATGGACCACTTATGGTGGCAGTGTTATGTGATTGATGTGGCCTCGTTGGCGTTATTTTAAGTATATTGATGATCATGACCTTGTCGGCACTACTTGAAGTATTATGATCATTTGTGTAATTGGTTATGTTAAGTATGATCATATATATCTACATGCTAGTAATGTGAAAGTATGTGTTCTTCTATGGATATTACGTGATCATGATGGACTATGACTATGTGTTTATGTGTGTAGTCTTAGAGTTGATACATGATTATTCCTACTTGACTATATGAGTCTATGATGGATATATTGATTATGTTATAGTAATGTATAAGATGAGATAAAGATGATAAGGGTCATTAATAAGTGCTTCAAAGAATTATATGCTATATGTGCTAAAGTGAATTAATGATGTATCTTGTTTTGGTAGACTTGTGTCCCTTACTTGATACATGTATATGATGAACATGAACATCTTGACTTAGTAGGCTTAGGCACCTTTGTCTTGTATGTGTATGGATGAATGTGGAATTAAAGTCTAGGATCGGTAGACCTAAGATGGTGCCCTTCTAAGCATGACTATATGTGGAACCTTCTATACAGAGAGAAGGTTAACAATGAGCTATACTTATAGACCATTGAGTGGCAGCCCTAGTGGACCCATCTTTGGTAGGTGCATTATGACTAGGTAATTACTAAGAGATGGTACCTTTTCATATGTCCGTTTTTATTGAACTTACTCTATGAGAACAAAGTCTAGCACCGAGTGAATATGTTATGGTTTGTAGCTCTACTTTTTAAGGAGACTAGAGTACAATGCACCTCTACTTGTCAATGATATTAGAGTGCATAAAAGACCTTTATCTTCCTTAACCATGTGCCTACATGGGATGTGTCCAGGTTCTACCCTTGGCAAGTAAAACACCCTCCATTGGAGTAGGTTTATGACTCCGGATTCCATGCCTAGCTAGTATCGTCTATGTCGGTTATTGCCTATTCTCATCATGTGGTATACATGCTAGTGTTGGATAAGTACTAGGAAGTTTATGTAGTGTAATGGGACTCTATCTAGACATTGCACGACTAGACTTTGAAGATGTTAGTATGTGAGTCGCAAGGTCTTTCCAAGACCATTATGTGAAGTCTATAATGATTGATATGTCTTCTAAATGACTTAATGAACATAATGACTTTAGTAAAGGAATCTTAATGAAAAAGTACTTATCTAGAGTAGCTTTGAGGATTGCTTAGGTAGGCTTGAACAGGGTGTATGGGCGGTCTCTTCATGTCTTACTTAGGTGAGTCTTAGAGTAATTCTAGGTAGGGAGTTTGACAAATAAAAGTGAGAATGATCTTATCTTAGGGAGTCTTAAGGATCATTTAGTGTGCTTCGAGAGGGTGTATGGGAAGTCTCTCTTCGTCTCACTTAAGTGAGTCTTAGGAAACCTTTTGTGAGAGGGATGCAAGCTAAAAAAGGTTACTGTAAGGTGATATAGTTCACTGTAATGATCTTCAACATTTGATAAAATGCTTATGTGATATCTTGTATATATCTAAGCTGTTAAATGTTGTTTTTATGCTTATACTATGATGTTTTAATCAAAAAGAGCATGTTTTATACAAATGTCCATTTATCATGATTTAATGCATTATGTCATACCTAGTACAAGTGTTTGTACTAATTTCATACATTTTGTCTATCTAAAAAGGTGTAGTTGGCGTTTGAGAGGAGTCTCGAAGTTGAAGCTTGATTAGTGTTCATTCAAGTGAAGAGTTGGTATGTCCTCACTAGATTCGACGACATCTTGATGTTTAGATTTCCTTATTGAAAGTAGTGTAGTAGACTTAGCTATTTTCTACATGTTGAAGTATGGGTCGTGTCTCAATATACTCGTATGTCTAAGATGGTGACTTTGAGACTTAGGTATTCATTACGTTTTTCTATAAAAGAGATATTTTGAAGCCTTATTATTTCTTAGATTAGTTCCTTTTTGTCATCATTAACATGAGCCACACTACCCATAGAAACTTGACTCAAGGCATCCGCCACAACATTACCTTTTCCAGGATGGTAAAGGACAGTCATGTCGTAATCCTTTAAAATCCTAACCATCTTCTTTGGCGTAGATTCATGTCCTTTTTGGTGAATACATATTAGAGACTTTTGTGATTGGTGAATACATCTACATGCTCCCCATAAAGATAATGTCTCCAAATTTTCAAAGCAAATATTACGGACGCATTCTCAAGGTCATGAGTTGGATAATTCTTCTCATGTGGCTTGAGTTGTCTAGTGGCATACGCTATGACTTTGCCATGTTGTATGAGCACACATCCTAGACCCACTAGGGAGGCATCACAATAAATCACAAAGCCTTCGGTACCCTCCGGTAAGGTCAATACCGGAGCGAAGGTGAGTCTATCATTCTATAATTGGAAACTCTTTTCACACGATTCCGACCATTCGAATATGGACTTGTTTTGGGTTAAGGCCGTTAATGGAGATGCGATATACGAAAATCCCTCAACAAACCTCTGGTAGTAGGTAGCCAACCCTAGAAAACTCTGAATGTTAGTAGGACTCAAAGGTCTCGGCAGACTTTTGACCACTTCCTTCTTTATCGGATCGACCTCTACCCATTCAGTAGAGAAAATGTGCCCAACAAATGCAACTGACCTCAACCCAAACTCACACTTGCTAAACTTCGCAAAAAGTTGGTTATCTTTAAGAACTTGCAAAACTATTCTCAAATGATATATATGATCATTTTCACTCATAGAGTATATCAAAATATCGTCAATGAAGACAATCACAAACAAATCAATATACTTTTTAAAAACTCGATTCATAAGGTCCAATTATGTTGTCGGGGCATTTGTTATACCAAATGACATCACTAGGAATTCAAAGTGACCATATCTTGTTCGAAATGCCATTTTTGGAATATCAACATCCCTCACTCTAAGTTGATGATAACCCGACCTCAAGTCAATCTTTGAGAAGTAACTAGCTCCTTGGAGTGGATCAAATAAGTCATCAATCCTAGGAAGCGGATACTTATTCTTTATAGTGACTTTTCAATTGGCGATAATCGATACACATTCTCAAAGACCCATCCTTCTTCTTTACAAACAATCCCGGGGCACCCCATGGAGATATGCTTCGTTGAATAAAACCCTTATCTAGCAAATCTTTGAATTGAACCTTTAGTTCTTTCAACTCGGCCGGGGCCATCCGGTAAGAAGGAATTGAAATAGGTTGTGTATCCGACAATAAGTCTATGCCGAAGTCAATCTCCCGTTAGGTAGGTATTCCGGGAAGATCATTGGGAAAGACCTCCGGAAATTCCCTCACTATGGGTACCGCCTCTACGGGAGGGACTTTGGATTCCAGATTCCTAACTCTCTCTATGTGGTAGAGACAACCCTTTGCAATCAATTATGAAGCTTTTAGACATGAGGTGATCTTACCCCTAGGATTTGATTTTCCTCACTTCCACTCAAAAATGGGTTCACTTGGAAATTGAAATTTGACCACCCTTGTCCTACAATCAATAGAGGCAAAGCAAGCATGCAGCCAATCCATTCCCAATATGATGTCAAAATCAAGCATATCAAGTTCTATCAAGTCAACTAATGTAACTCTATTGGGCAAGAAATTGGGCAACCTTTATAGACTCTATTAACCACCACGAATCACCCACCAGGGTAGAAACCGGAAAAGGTTCGTCTAATAGTCAGGTAGTATATAAAACATCAATAGTACAGGAGGGTATACAAAAGACCCTCGAGCTGGAGCCACGGGGTCAAAATCGATAATAAAATCAAAGGATAATAAGCGTTAACATACCGATCACCACATCCGGGAGCTCTCTTGATCACTTCGGGATTGGAGAGCATAGAAGCGAGTTTTCTTAGGGGCATCCGGGTTTGTTGTACTTGCTTGAGCTTGAGCATATTCCCCTCCTTTAGTCTTCATCATAGGGAAATCTTTCTTCATGTGACCACTCTTGCCACCATTATAGCAATTACGCATTCCACAAGACACTGCCATCATGCCTTCTACCACATTTAGAACAAAGAGGCCTGTCAAACATAAGAATGACCACCTTTTCCCTCTTGGGCTTGGAGTAGAGAACCTTAATCTTATTGTCCCTGTGGAGAAATAGAAGATCCTTGATTAGAAAACCTTTTCTTGAACCTTGGTTTGGTTTAAACCTCATCTCTATTCATAGAGAATTCCCTCTTCGGAAACTCACCCTCTTCAACTACTTACCCAAACTTGCTTAAGCTTTTGTTCCTCAATTTGCTCGGCTATTGAACCATGAGACGAGAGATTTCCATGCAACACCGCCGACCTTCACTCATTTACCACAATATCGGATATCCCCATGACAAATTTGTTCATCTTAGATCTAGAATCTGCAACCATAGTAGGGGAAGAATCTATTGATATGTGAGTAAACTTGAGGCTATAATCCTTCACCGCTCATACCCCCTTGACGAAGGTTGATGAATTCTTGCATTTCCTCTCCCTTAGTTTCAAAGGAAAAAACCTATCAAGGAAAGCCGTTTTGAAGCTCCCAAGTAATCCGACCTTCTATAACCGCCTCTCATCCTTCCATTGCTCATACCACACTTGAGCCACATTTTGAGTTGGTAGGCGGTAGTTTCCGCCTTTTCTTGGAGAAGAAACACCGCATAAATTCAAGAACCTTTAACACTTCATTCAGATGAACCGTTGTGGTTCTCCTCTACCTTAGAACCATAGAAGTAGGGGGATTCATCCTTGTGAAGTCCTAATTCCTTGAAGTGGTTGTATTAGCATTAGGGTTCACTTTCACCCTTGTATCGTCTAGCAACTTGGGTAGCCAATACTTGAGTCCAAGCTATGAATGGCCGACCTTGATCTCAACATTAGTCATAGACCCTTCTTCAATAGGAACTTGGAGGTTTTGAGAATCTTGAGGGGGAACGCGCCTCATTCAAATTCTCCTCTCCAGCCCTTCGAGCATTGTTCCGTTCTTGTATTCATTGCCTATAAGAACAAATAAATGATTAGAAGAAAAAGGACTACATAAAGTTAAGAATCTTACGCATGACTAAGAAATAAGAAGAGAGTGAAGTTTCTATGCATCACATGCAGTCTCTCATTCATAAGTTTGGCCGGCGCATCACAATTATGAATAAGGACACTACATAGACGTGTTTCAATGAGACATCAATCCATAGAGAGATTTACCTCATGCTGCTTGTACAAGTTTGTGACTATCTAAAGTACACCCCTAGTCGTTATCGGCGTCGTCATCCTCGAAGAGGACTAAGACAAGCCTCTTAGCTTCATCATATCATATCATAGGTAAAAAAAAGGCAGAAAAATTTAGAATTTTTGCTTCTATAGCAAGGAGGGTTTACATAGACCTGTCTACATAGGAAGCATACATATGCTCTCTCGCAATAGACATAACAACGCATAGTAAATTAGTCTAATAACATTTGGTCTCACATTAACCATGCTAACGAAGTTAAACAATCGGGCAAGACGCCATTATAGCACAAATCCATAATGCCACATAGGGCTTACTTCAATATCTTCAACAATAGGAAAGAAGATGATGTCTACTAGACAATACAAGGACTACTAAGATAGGAGTGTGTTTGGTTAGCATCTCGAACTAGAGGCAGATAACCAAAACTTGGAGAGTCTAGTCCAAGCCTGTCTGTGCGTTTAGCCTGCAATAACGACTTCCGTAATCGGCCCGAACCTATACTGAAATGTTTTGGGGAAAAGGGGAAGAATATGGTTAGTAACAAACTACATAGTACTAGAGTATGGTCCTATGCAGAAAAATCGTTAATGCATGAGAAAACGGGGAACAATGTTAGTCAAAAACTGAAGAGCACATGACCCATACAATTCAATTTACACATATAGAGGACATCATATTCATATCACATATAAGTTAACTCAAGGCAACACTTGTGCATGCGCAGATAAAGCCCCATAACCCTATCCAAACAAGTATTCACATTTAAGTAACCCATTCATACTTACAACATATTCTCATGTATATAAACTATGCTTTTATATATACCACTAGTCATAGCTTATAAACATACCATACGACATAATCATATCATGAGAATAATCCATAATCATAGTAATAAAAGAAAAACTAATAGGCATCATCTAGTTGGATCACACATGTGGAAGTGTGGTAAGAGAATGTTCATACCCTCTCTCACACTATGTAGGTAACCTTTAGACAATCCCCCCCCTAATAGAAGTACGTATAGTCATTTTTTGTTTTTGTTTTTGTTGTTTTTTTTTTTTTTTTTTTTTTTTTGTTTTTTTTTTTTTTTTGTTGTTTTTCTATCATAGTTTTTTGTTTTTTTTTTTTTTTTTTATTTGGTTTTGTTTTTTTTTTTTTTGTTTGTTTTTTTTTCTTTTGTGTTTGGTTGTTTTCTTTTGTTTTTTGTTTTTGTTGTGGTTTTGTTCTTGTATCACATCACTATTAGGAATTAGTACATAACGACGCGAAACTGGAGACATTGAGCTAATGTAATGCCGGTGTTTCTACCCCCAACCGGACAAGAGAGAGGAACGTTATACACTTTCACGTAATGTGCAACCATGCTAGCATATACTATTGTTAGGGTGGATCCACTAAGAAAGAGCCTATCTGGGTAACATAGTTAAGGGACAAGGAGATGTTTCTAGAAACCTTGAACTACTAATCGTGAAGGTTTCCATCTCATGAGACAACACATATCTTGGAAATCCAACTACTAGTCGTGAAAAAATCCCATGTGGGAGGCCGGACTTACTGAACGTGAGACCTCCATCTCATTTACATGCCCTTCGTTGCTAAGCAATTATTCCCTTTAGTAATATCAGTATAACATCATACAAGCTCACATTAGTCTCTTTTAGACATTTAAGTAACATCTTATCATAATAGGCTCATAGGTGATCATAAGTGAGAACTATCCTTTCTTTAGACCAATGTTATAATCATGAGAAATTACATTCAATCATAAATGTCAAACCATAACATAATTACATACTTCATCGCAATTAATAGATCTAGGTTAGGGATGAGGGATCCTTATCACCAACATCATCAAAACACAATTAGCTATATCATCGATTATCACAAAAGTAGATTTCACCTTGCATAATTGAGAGATCAAAAGGAGAATCAAGATCATACCTTATTTCCTTCACTGGGAATTCATACTTCAAATACCCAGGAAATCACAAACCAACATACGAAATAGGGTAATTCATGAAGCATTAACCATAACTAAAATTAAAGTAAAAGTTTTTTTGGGAGCGTGGTGTGAGGGAGGGCCTGGTAGGGTGTGGGTTTTGTTGGTGGGTGTCTGTTTCGGTGGGTGTGGGGGCGGGGGTTTCTGGCGAGTGGGGTGGTGGTGAGTCGCTTGACTGTCGGGGTGGATGTACGAGTCGGGGTTGACAGCGCGGGATGCGATTCTCTATTCACCACATTCCCCTTAATCAATCCAAGATATGAGGGGATATAGGGGAAAGAACATGGGTCAAGGGAAAAACTCATAGGAATTCATCAATTAACCATTAATTCATACTTAAACAACATTAATTCAGTCATAAGTTCATCACATTGATCTCACATCTTTTAGAAAGAAGACCCATGCGAGGAGAAAAACCCTTGTTTTTGGGGATTTAGATAATCTTTGAAGGACCTCTTGTGGAAAGGATTCTCAAGAGTAAAAGAAACTATACCTTATTGGAGCTCTAATTGGTCTTCAATGGAGTTTTGGAGAGAGAGAATTTGGGAGAGGAGAGAGAGGAGAGAGAATTTTTATTTCAACTTGTGTGACTTGATTTGAGTGATAAAATTGACCTAAAATACCTAATACATTATATAGCTCCCATAAAATTACCCAAAATACCCCTCACTTAATATGGATTTATTTTGGAAGTCGAACACCCAAAATACAACTTTTACGATATCTGGGAAATAGGTGTGCGTGCGGGGTTAAATCCCAAATTTATTTTCGAATTTTAGATGTGGAAGTTATGTACGTGTCATCTCTGTGTCGCAAGGCAAACACGATCTTCCCTCGTGATGGCTGCGCGACGCGCAGCAGCCACCAGAATCTGCCTTGGCAGCTTGCTTGCCCAACTTTGGGTCCTAGCCAGGGACCCTTTCGGTGGTCCTTGGGGTATCGTTTTGGAACTTTTAGACTCTATATACTATACTCTTTCTAAAAAAAGTCTTTTACAAGTTTTTTACTCCATTAGACCCTCCGAAACCTTCACCATAACATAGGGACGTCAACATAGTTGAATTTTGCTAGTTTCCGGACGTTAAGGCTTTTCTTTAATCCTATTGCTCCGAAACTTCTCAAAAAGTTATTTACACTTATTTAGGTCTAAAACCATTATTATTACACATTTAATCTCTAGTATAGGTCATGAAATTTACGGGGGTTACAATGGTCATAGTAGTATGTTGCATTGTTGCATGTGTTTAGGAGTCTTGTTGGAATTGATTTCATTAATTCCTTGCATTGTGCATTTTGAAGTTATGATTATCTTGTAAAGTGTGTTTATATGGTTTTATATATATATTATCATTGTTTTTATCATCAATTACCTAAAAGTTGCATTTTTGGAAATTTTAAGAATGCTCACTGCCAGGGAAATTTTAGTCACTTGTACTAGATTTGTTGAAAAAGATTGACGTAAATTATTCTTGTGTTGAAAATTAGTTCCAATATGGATAGAACTGATATATATGAGCATGATAATGAATTTAAAAGGATTTTATTCTATTTTGAATGAAGAATGTGACTCTTATTGCATGATGAGTTGTAGAATGAGTTTCAACCTTCTTGTTTTGTTGTGAGTCTCTTGATTATGTGAAATTGATGTTTTCTCCCATATTGTGTATTATATAATGTGTTATATGGTATGTTTGAGAACTGTTAGCTGAATCTCTATTCTTGGAACTGTTCGGAGAGGGGCAAGTGTAATTTGAGGACGAATGTTGTCCATGTGGGGGTGAATTTGACAACTCTAAAATGACTTTAGGTAAAACTAGAGCCTAACATGTTTGTCATGAGGGTATAAGGTCCTAAAATGATTTATAATGTGGTTATGAGTCAGTTTCTAAAGAGCTAGGTGAATTGGAAGTCAAACGTCAAGGGACGACCAATACGTTCGACGACTAGTCACCTATGTGCCTCATGTGTGTTTATCTGCTTATATATGTGTGTTATGAGATTATGAGGTCCTGATATGAGTTATAATGGTGTTTATAGGTAGTGTGTCAAGGTTCCTGTAGTTTGGAGGTCAAACATCCATGATTGTGCGAGACGTTTGAAAGGTTTGCCTTAAATCGACCTTATGTGTATTCGCATGTTTCATCGAGTTTTATGTGTTCGTTTATGATGAAATTGATTTAGGAGGTTCTAAACTTGTATATTATCATATTTGAGTTGGAAACGTCTGGGAAAACATCCCCAAGGACAAACTAAGGGTATTTGAGGAAGGACTCATGTTTGTGGCCAAAAGCTATCAAGACCGTCCCCAAACGACTGAGGCAATCGACGACCAGTAGGCTTGTCGACGCCCCGCTGATGGTGGGCGTGGGTCAATACTTATCCTAGGTATCTATGATTCCAATTTGCAAGTCTCTGACCCAAATGATGGCCAGCCAGGATGGCCCGTCGTTGGACCAACGCCCTTCGATGGGCAGTCGTGGGTTGGGTCTGCAACTCGCCTGCTTCATTGTTAAGTGAAAAGGTGAATTGTTAAATTCAACCCAAGTCCAAATAATGGTTTGGGAGGTTAATTATGGGTATTTTAGGTATTTTAAGTTGGTTTATAAGTCCTAAACACCTAGATGAGTTCATTCTTCCAAATCAACACCAAAATTCTCTACGAAATTCTCTAGAACTCCATTGAAGCAAAAAATCAAGGAAGATCTTGGAATGGAGTTTGGATTGGTGATTATTCATCAATTTTGTGATTAACATCAGTGAGGTATGGTTGCTTCATCCTTGAAACTCTCTTCATCAAGGAGCCAAACTTCAAAGTGATTTCCAAAATCTTCTAAAGATTAACTTGTCCAATTTTATGATCTAGCAATGGGTTATTGCATAAAATGTTTTGGATCATTGAATATTTATTTAATTGATGTTAATTATGCAATTCCGACCTAAAATATTCAGGAACCCCTGCAAAGCATAATCTCTTCAAATTGGATATGTTATGGATGTGATGATCTTGTCTCAATGCTTATGAATTCTAGTGTAGTTTTCTTTGGGCTATTGAATGATGTAAGAATTGTATTGGATTGATGTATAGGATGTCTTCGATTGATAAATCTATATTGAATTGACTTAGATTCATTGAGTATTGTGATTAATGTATTGAATTGATGATCATGGCCATGGGTAAGTGCCTATTGGTATTGTATTGGATAATTTAGCTATGGATTGAAGTGGTGAGAATGGATTGGTGGTACGCTGCCCTAATTCTCTTTATTTTATGTAATGTAGGTCTTTAATTATGTTGTGATTGGAATGGTCCACCTATGGTGGCAGTGTTGTGTGTTATACTTGTGAATTCTGCGGCCTCTTCGGCGTTACTTTATGTATTATGATGATCATGGCCTTGTCATAACTACTTGATAGATTATGATGAACTGTATAGTTGATTTTTGTAATGTATGATAATATCTATCTACTTGTGATTAAGATGAAGCTATGTGTTCTTCTATTGATGTTATTAGGTGATCTTGTTAGACTATGACTATGTCCTTATGTGTGTAGTCATACAGTTGATGCATGATTGTTCCTACCTGGTTATATAAGTCTTATGATGACTATATTAATGGTTCTATAGTAGTATATAGGATGACCTATAGTTGACTTGGTTGTACCAACGTGCTTCTTGATATCATATACTGTATTTTATAAAGTGAAGTTTTGATGTGTCTTGTTTAGGTAGACTTAAGTGTTTCTTCTTTGATGCATGAATGATATGTGAATATGAGATTCTTTACTTAGGATGCTAAAGTCCCTTAGTCTTGTATGTATGAATTATATGTGGCCTTGACCATAGTGAGAAGGTCAAATTATATGGAGCCTCAACCTAGTTGAGAGGTTATGATATCCTTGAAGTCGAAAGTCGTAACGGTATCCTTCTTGTGTGAATGGTGGACTTAAGGTTGGTTGTCTGAAATGGCATGAAATCGTCCTTAGGAAAGTCATTAAGCTATCATCTTAACCATTGAAAGGCAACCCTAGGGGACCTCTTTTGTAAGGTGAATGTGATTGGGTTATAAACTAGATATAGAACCTATTCATGTACTCCTTTATGTGAAATACTCGATGAGAACAAAGGCTAAAACCGAGTGAGTATGGTTAGGCAGTAGCTGTAGATATATAGATCGCTAGAGTACAAAATAACCCTTGATACTCCTGAACCATGTGCCTACATGGGATGTGTCCAAGTTCTACCATTGGCAAGAAGCACACCCTCCGTCGGCGTAGGTTACAACTTCGGATTCTATAATTATCTACCATAGTCTATGTAGGTTATTGCCTATTATCATCATATAGGATACCTACTATTGTTTGAGAAGTCTATGAAGTTTAGGTGGTAGTATGGGACGCTACCTACACATTGCACCTTTAAGCTTTGATGATGTTAGTTAGTGAGAACCTAGGTCTTCTCCAAGACCATTACATGAAGGTCCTTATGTGATGAATGTCTCTTAATGAAAAATTGAGGTAATGACTTAAGTTAGAAAGTATGCAAATGAATGAGTACCTAATCTAGAGTAACTATAAGGATTTCCTAGTTAAAGCGTGATGGGGGCATAAAGGATAATCTCTTCATGTCTTATCTAGGGAAGTCTTAAGAATGATTCTAGTTTGGAAAGTTGGTTAATAAGATAGGCATGATCTAAACTTAGAAAGTCTTAAGGATTATTTAGGTAATATTGGAGTGGGTGTATGGGCGTTCTCTTTTTAAACTACGTAAGTAAGTCTTTTGATAACCTTGGTGAGTAGAATGTCATATTATATGTTATGTGTTTTGGTATATTATAAGTGTGTTTATGCCATTATAGGTAGTCCTAAGGATCATTTAGGTGTGCCTAAAGAGGGTGTATGGGTGATATCTCTTTTTCTTACTTATGTGAGTCTTAGGATAACTTTTAGTGAGAGAGTTGTATGCTAAAAGAGTTCATTGTGAAGCTTGAGTTAGTTCACTGTAACAGTGATATAGTTCACAGTAACATTCCTTAAAATGTGATAAAATGCTTTTGTGATTTCTTATGTGTTTCTAAGGTGTCAAATGTTGTTCTTATGCTTATACAATGATGATTTAATCAAAAAGAGCATATTTCCATTAAATGTATGTTATCATGATTTTTATGTATTAAGTCATACTTAGTACATGTGTTTGTACTAATTCCATGCTTTTATTCATCTCTGAAGTGACTCATAGGTTAAGGTGCTTTTGGGAGCTAAGCTTGGATTATAGGATATTTCAAGCAAGTTTGAAGTATGTCCTCATTTGACTCGAGGGCATAGATTCTTTAGAGTTTCTTTTATTATATGAAAGATATTTTGAAAGACTATTAGAATGTTTTTGAAAAGTTTTAATTCCGCACTACTTTTCATATATGTATATGCGATGAATGATGTGAAAGGGCTTGTACAAGACCTCCGAGAGGTTAAGTACGCCGGTTGCACTCTGAGAGTGTCATATCTTCTAGGGTATGCTCTCGGTATGTGACCATAAGTTTGGGAATAATGTTTAGCATCGAGCGGATATGCAAAATGAGGTAGAGACTCTCACGCTAGTTAGGTCGGGTCTTCTACATATTCTCTCATGAGATGGAAACTCTCCCACTAGTTAGGTCGGATTTCTAGAAGTAATCTCCATATCCCATAACTATGTGCCCATATTGGTATTAGGTAGTGGATCCACACTAAAGCAAAATATGTTAGTTCTACCTGAGGAAAGTAGGATGCCTTTTTTCGGTGTTGGGTAATACGACGCCGGATTCCATTTATCTCACATGGTCTATGTCGGTTAAGGCTATATTACCTTTAATGAACAAGAATATGAATTATGAATACGAAAGTGAGTTATATGCGATGGTTCCTCAAGAAAATTATTTCAGTTTCTGTTGAACCAGCATGTTTAGGAATGTATGTGTAGATCCTTCTCCAAAAATGATGAAATGTGCGAGATCTGTAGGCTTGATAAGTCGAATGTGTTGGAGCTCAATGTGACATGATAGGAACCGATTTGACTTCATGACTTAAGATAAAACATGAATTACGTAATATGATAATCTAATAAGGAAACAATGTGTCAATAATGTGCGGGAAAAGTAGAATGTTCAGACAATATGTCCCCATCAAGAACTTTCTCCGTTAGTCATGCTAAGATAAAGTAGACTAGAAGTTGGGATGTGATCATAGTCTGTTGTTTAGATTAGTCCATTTAAGCCTAAAAAGAACCAACCAAAAGAAAGTAATATTCCGTTTGATACAAATGTTTGAGCCTAAGATACACCAATCTTTCATTTCACCTAACTCACATTCCCTAAAATAATTCTTTTGTCTGTGGTCCCTCCTTGACTTAGGCCAAAAGCCTAAGTTGATGGCGGCTAATTTAAAAGTTATCTTGACCTTGGACATGGTCCAAAATCATATATTGTGCACCTCAACTCATGCTAAATACAGAAGTTGAGGGTGGTTGTGGAAAAAAACTGAATGAAAAAGGGAATGAATAGATTTGTGTGTCTAGAAGAGAATATAAAAAGAAAGAAAAAAATGTGACTTCGCGCAAAAGAAGCAAAAAGATGATAAACAAAAGTTCTTAAAGAAATAAATAAAAATAAAGTGATAGAAAAATGAAGAAAGTGAAAAATAAGATCCATAGAGTCAGAAGTCACAACTGTGTTGATAAGAGTTAAGGGAAAGAAAGTAAATGAAAGGATGTCAATGATAGGTTTAGAAAAGAGGTAAAAATCCAATGTAGTGTCAAGGAGGAAATAGAGTCACTAAAATATTATCCAAATGTACCACACTTAACCCTGAGCCTAGGTTACACACTAAGAATGTCCTAAAATGATCCTAGTAACTAGTTAGGAGAGTCTAAGAAGTGAAAATAAGGGCGAGCTTGTGGTATTGAGCACTAATTGTACTTGAAGTCACATATGAGCGTGAGTGTTGAACGAATCCTAAAACCTTAAAGTCATATATCTCGGAGAGAAGAAGGATTTCTTTTGAGGTGAGAACACTAGTTACATTGTTGAAAAATTGATACATTGGTGATTGTGAATGGTGTATGTTGTGGTGTTTGTTGGTCGATCTATGTCATGTTTTGATCTATATGAGTTGGTTTGTTGATTCTGAGAGAAGATTTAGAGTGTGAAAATGGTAGGGATTGAAATGGCCATATGATTGCTTTAGTTTGTACGTTTTCTTCTACACAAGTGTCGTTTAGAGTTTTAGTGTCTCTCTTGAGAAAAAACAACACCGTGAAAATGTGTGTTTACGATATTTTTGATGCATTTCACTTATGAGTTTTGTGATTCTCGGGAAATTTATTATTGGAAATTATGTGTTACGTATATGTTTTGGAGAAGTAGGCTTGGACGCTGTTGAGTGAGATGAGAACTGAAATATGCAGAAGTAGCCACCCACGGAATGACCTATGGACATTAGGTCCTATCAAATTCTGTCGATGGTTAGGCCTATATAGGAGTATTAGGGAATTCTAACAAAGTGTGGGACTACAAAGCGATTCATGAAACTTAGGTTGACCTACGGGCCGTCCTACATATCCGCCGAATGTGTTCAGAGAGTTGAAATTACAGTACGTGATGAAAATTCTAAATTTGGAGCCATGGAAGAGGACCCATGGAACAAAGGTCAACCTACGGTTTTTCCTACACGTCCTTCGTTTCTCATCTGAGTGTGATTGTTCCAGCCTCTACATAAAATGTTCTAACTGTTTACAAACGGAGGGGACCTTCGGACCTGAGTAGTCGATAAAAGTTGTATCCCAAATTTTTATTTCCTTATTTTGTTTCCTTTTTGTTTAGAACATGTTTTCCTATAAATAGGGTATGTAAACCTCTTTTTTAGGGGTTAGACATTATTTTTTACTTTTAGTTCTTTGTACTTTCTTGGGAATTAACTTGCAAACATTACCAAAAAAAATATGGAGTTTGGCTTATAAGATTTTCGTTTTGAAATTTAGTTTGAGATCTTGGGTTTCTTTTACTGTTAAAGTAACTTTGTGAATTCTTATGATAAATATATAAACTGTGTTCTTTCAAGAATGAGTAGTTAAATTCACAACTAGGGTTGTGGGAACCATGAGCAATTAACAAAGTATGAATTATAACAAAGTAATTTGTGAATAGTGTTGACACATGCATTGGTAATTTTTTCACATAGAAGTATTTTAAACAAGTACACGCGTTAGAAATCACCTTGTTGCTACTCCCCGGACAAAGGAGGTAGTTAATAGAAAAATATGTATCAATATACATTTAGTGGGATACTGAAAGGGTCCTGACCAAGTGACTCGACATAGGCATGGGCGTGACAAAGGGTTGGCATGACTGACTTTGCCAAAGGCCAAACTGCGGGTGGAATCAGTCATGCGTTGTAATAGAAGAGTGTTGGCATTGTCAAATGAGTTCAAAATATGTTGGTAGGACAGTGTCAAGACATGACATGGGCGTTGGCAAGGCAACATCCAATGGCACGACTTGGGCGCTGGCCGACATTGGTTGTGGACAGAGTTGGCATGCGAAAATCACACGGTCTGGTCAAATGCAGGGAAATTGAGCTGATCTAAATTGAAGCATTGTCAATTTTGAATGAAACGCAACAAGCAAACAACAAGTGACACGAGTGGATTAAAAGTTAGCAATGCCAAAGCAAGGCAGCGGAAGGTAGCGGCAGAGCGTCGGTGGTGCGCAGGCATGGCAAATGTGCGGATGGATTCGGGTGGGCTTTGATGAGGCAATGACTATACAATGTTTAGACATAGTATTAGAGTTAAAAATATTGAAGAAAAATGCATCAAAGGGGCCTAAATCAAGTCAACAAAGGCACATACCCAGCACATGCGTCGGTTTCCTTTTTGTAACCGTTTGTGTCCAGATTCGTTGTATGTTGTAATAGCTTCTGAATTCCAAATTTGGAATGCCTTGTCATTTGGGGATGTCAAATGAAGTTTAATTTAGTGGGCTAAACATTTTACAAGTGTTAGACATGTGTCACAACACTATGCAATGTAAGCACAAGGCTGCCACATGTTCGATAAATGGACAACCTTGTGTGTTGGACGAATTTTGATAAGTATAGAGGATAAATTTGTTATCCTAAAGGTGAAAGAGGGAAGAGTAAGTCTCGAATTTCACCAAGACACTTAAAATAACATGTGACGGTTTTAGAAAGTGTCTAAGGCAACAATCGACTTGTGATTGTGCCTTAAGTCGAAGTTGAAGTTGAAGTTGGAAAGAATTATTGTTCAACGAGTGAGTCCTTTGTATTGATTTTGAGAATAAATATAAAGGTTGGGTTTTCCCGTATGTTTATGCGTTGATTTCATATTAAAGTCAGAAAATAATCTAAGTCATAAAGAAAGAAAAACGTCCTTGAACGTTAGGTAGAATAGGCTGCGAAATGGCTGAGTTGAGTGAGACTTGACTTCCATTAAGCTGGGCTAGTTTCTTGCACGAAATTAAGGTGGAGTAGGCTGACCTCCTAACAATTGGTATTAAATTATTGCTTAGATTATTCAATGGCTGGGGGGCAACGCTGAAGTACGGGAGAGTGTGACACGATTGGAAGCGCTTATTGGTGAAAAAAACGATGGGGAAGCCTTTGTTGATCTGGTCACTCAAATTCAAAGAGTGAGTGCAGAATTAACCTTGACTAAAGAGGTGATGAACGAAAAAGTTTTGTTATTCGAGGCAGAATATGCATCCAAACACGAAACTGCCCAACAAGAGATGCAACTTGTTCATAGGGAGAAAGAAGATTTGTGTAGTGAAGTTATTCTTCTACGTCGGGCGTTGCAAGGAACAATTAGCCCCATAAGGATGAAGGTACAAGAACCTAAGGCTTACAATGGTATAAGGAGTGCCAAGGAGTTGGAGAACTTTCTTCGGGATATCAAAAAATTCTTCAAGGCAGCAACGGTTCAAGATGCTGAAAAGGTGTCAGTCATAATAATGTATTTAAGTGATGATGCCAAGGTTTGGTGGAGAACAAGGGTTGCTGAAGTAGAGAGTTCAAATATACCATAAATTGAAACGTGGGAAATGCTAAAGAAAGAATTGAAAACTCAATTCCTTCCAAGCAATTCGTCTTGGCTGGCAAGGGATGGGCTGCGACGTTTGAAACAAGGCAGCACAGTGAGGGATTATATCATGGAATTTTCATCCTTGATGTTGAACATAGGCAACATGGTCAAAGAAGACAAGTTGCACTATTTCATAAGAGGGTTGAAAGGATGGGCACAAAGAGAATTAAGGAGACAGAATGTCCAAACTCTTAATTCTCCCATTGTGGCAGCAGACAAGTTTGCTGAATTTGATAAGGGTGACGACCCAAGGGATTATTCGCAATTCAAACAAAAAGACAAGGGGAAGGTGTGGAAGAAAAATTGGAAGGGCCAAGATGCCGAGGAAGAAGAAGGGTGGAAAATTAGACAAGGGGAGTCTTCTTTTCCAAAAGAGAAAGGAAAGTTTGGGGGATGCTTTACTTGTGGTGGTCCTCATTTGAAAAGGTACTGTACAGTACAAGTGAAAGTGAATGTCATAATTTCTTCTGAATTAGAAAGGGAAAAGAACAATGAGGAAGAAACTTCAAAAGTAAACTCTTTGGCGTTGGTTGAAGATGAAGATGATAGACGGGGTATGATCCTTGTTCAGAACCCAAATAGGTTCAGATGAATGATGTCATCGACGAGGACTTTGAGTTTCATTATCTGGGGGAAATTTGTAAGGGTCCTGACCAAGTGACTCGAAATAGGCATGGTAGTGGCAAAGGGTTTGCATGACTGACTTTGCCAAAGGCCAAAATGCGGGTGGAATGAGTCATGCGTTGTGTGAGAAGAGTATTGGAATGGTCAAATGAGTTCAAAATATGTTGGTAGAACAGTGTTAAGACATGACATGGGCGTTCGCAAGGCAACAACCCGTGGCCTGACTTGGGCGCTGGCCGACATCGGTTGTGGACAAAGTTGGCATGCGAAAATGACATGGTCTGGTCAAATGCAGGGAAATTGAGTTAAGCTAAATTGAAGCATTCTCAATTGTGAATGAAACTCAACAAAAAAACAAGAAATGGAACGAGTGGATTCAAAGTTAGAATTGCCAAAGCAAGGCAGCGGTAGGCAGCGGCAGGGCATCGGTGGTGCGCAGGCATGGCAAATGTGCGGATGGTGTGGGATTTGATGAGGAAATGAATATAAAATATTTTGACAATGTATTAGAGTCAAAAATATTGAATAATAATGCAGCAAAGGGGCCGAAATCCAGTCTGCAAAGGCAAATGTCCATCACATGCGTCGGTTACCTGTTTGTAACCGCTTGTGTACAGATTCGTTGTATCTTGTAATAGCTCTTGAATTAGAAATTTGTAATGCCTTATAAGTTGGGTATGTCAACTGAAGTTCAATTTAGTGGGCAAATTATTTGACAAGTGTTAGACATGTGTCACAACACTATGTAATATAAACACAAGGCTGCCACGTGTTCTATAAATGGACCGCCTTGTGTGTTGGACGAATTTGGCTAAGTATAGAGGATAGGCTTGTTATCCTAAAGGTGAAAGAGGGAAGAGAAAGTCCGGAATTTCTCCAAGACACTTAGAATAAAACGTGAGGGTTTTAGAAAGTGTCTGAGGCAGCAATCGACTTGTGATTGTGCCTTAAGTCAAAGTCGAAGTCGAAGTTGGACAGAATTGTTGTTCAACGAGTGAGTCCTTTGTATTGATTTTGAGAATAAATATAAAGGTTGGGTTTGCCCTTATGTTTATGTGTTTATTTCATATTAAAGTCAGAAAATAATCTAAGTAATAAAGAAAGAAAAATGTCCTTGAACGTTAGGCAGAATAGGCTGCGAAAGGGGTGAGTTGCGTGAGACTTGACTGCAATTAGGCTGGGCTAGTTTCTTGCAAGAAATTAAGGTGGAGTAGGCTGCCCTCATAACAGATACTATCTAATGGTCTAATATCAATTGATGCGAGGGTGAAAACTAAGACATATATTGATGTGATGTCTAATCTGAGGTAAAGGTAAGAATTAGTATACACACGTAACCGAACCAAGGTGCGTGGTGAAATTCTCAGTATGGAGGACCAATCACTGAGTGATACCTATCTTACAAACCTTGCATGTAAAATAGTAGGAAAGGATTCATATTATTATTATTACCGTGTTATTTGCTTATGGAGAACACATACACCCTAGTTTCTCTCGAATATTCATAACTCGAATTGTGAATCTTGCTCACTTGTTACCTAAACAACAATAAGTTATTTATTTACAAACCCCATCTTTCATTTACTTGTCTCAGAAATAAGTTGACTAAACTAATATAATAGTTAAATTAGTTTAAGTCTAACCGTATTCCTTGTTGGATCGACCCCAACCTACAACACTACACCATTTTAGTCCTACGGCAACACCACTAAAGTGTAGCCTAAACTAGCTAAAAGTGTGGCCTTTGATAATAGGCTACACTTTTGGACTTTCAGCAACACTTTTTAGGGGGTGGCCTAAAGAAGCGTAACCTTTGACATTAGGCAACACTTTTTAAATGTTGCCATCTTTGGCAACACTTATAAAGCGTAGCCAAAGAGGTATAAGGGCACGCTTTGTTGCGATGGATTAGAGACACCTATTTTATATTATACTACCCTTAAAATCGTTGCCTTTGCAGTGTATAGGTCACACTTCAAAAGTGTTGCCTTTTATTGGTCATCTAGAGCAACACTTATAAAGTGTTGCCTTTTATAGGTTATCTAGAGGAACACTTATAAAGTGTAACTTTATATCTCATCTAAAGCAACACTTATAAAATGTAACTTTAACATTCGTCCTACAACAACACTTTCAAATTGCATATATTTAGTATACATATATAATCACATAATTAAATCGAAGCTATATATTTCAAATAAACTTCGAGAAAAATCTCTTGTACAACCAATACTTAGAAAGTGATTGCTTAAAGATCTCTAATATCAATAAATTCCAAAAAATCAAATGTGCCATTCAAATGTATATGATAATAGTACAAAAATTCTTCATCGTTCACTATAATAGATCGTGTTTACTTTTGGCCAAAATTCAAATTCACTTGCCATCATTTTCCTGTACATTCAAAATAAAATTATAAGTTAGTAAAACAAATGTGAAAGTTCATAATCGGAGAGTATTTACGGTAATCAAACCAATACAAATCAATATAGATCATTCATCTGTACATGAATTCTAGGTTACTGCACGTATTGCAAACACAAAGAGCTCAACAGACTCCCAGTTACTAAAAGATGATGCAGTTCATGTATTCTAGGTTACTGCATGTATCAAATCTTCCTGTTGGCAGTTCTAATGTAGTTACTTCTTTAGATGTTTTCAACCTTTTTATTTTCATTTTATTAATGTTCATTTTTTGGAAGTTTTTTGTAGAAGAGAAGTGCTTAATTATCAGGAGAGTCCTTCAATTATCAAGAATAAGATACTTACAACTGATAGGAGATCATCCCAAAATATAGCAGAACTTGAAATCTTTAAAAGGAAGTTAGATTGGTTTAGAAGAAAGTGATTCGCAGAAGAAAGATGACTTAGAATTGCTACTTCTAAAAGCCTCTCCGAATGAAAGAAACTTATCAGCACTATGTAAATTATTCAACAAGCAAGTACGCAAAATTATGTCAATATAGTAACTGAAAATTGCATATTAACAGTCTATCAATATTGTACCCATCGTTGTGGCCGTCCAAAAGAAGCCAAGTTAACACAAACAATCAAATAAGAGTCATCTATCTTCCTATTTTAGAAAACTGATCAGCATCACATTTATAATAGACAACAAGTTCCAGAGAGGTCTCAGGTTAATACTACAAGTCATGGTCAGAAACATTCCCTGCATTTCCAAGATTTTACCTCAACTTAAATGTGGCTGAAACATCTTTACCATCATCAGAAACATTCCCTGCATTTGAAATAATGATGATTAAGACATCAAATGCTAGACAGCAACACAGGTTAAGCGACATTCCAATAGCAAGATCAGGAAGAGATCAACAAAACAAAACTTTGGATGACAAGTAGGGGAATAATGACAATGAATACAAATTCTCGAATCTTTAAAGCGATATTACATCAGACCTGCGAAAGTAGCTAATTAAGAAACACATATCTCATATTGAATCACAATCAACTCAAAGATAAATCAAATTAAAAAAAGAATTCATCACAACAGCTTTCAAACAGTCACAATATCACTCTTAAAATGGAAGAAGAGGCGAAAAAAGTACTATGAGGAAAACAACATTACCTTTCTTCAGGCAGTGAAATGGAAGAGGAAGAGCAGGGAAACAATATTCACCACGAAACTTGAATACTAACGACGGATGAGAATTCAAGGTAGAATCTCGGACTCGAACAAAGATTGGGAAAACTTATATGTGAAACGAATTAGAAAATGTCATACTCTTATCGACACTTGACTCTCCCTGCCGTGAATGTGTTTCTATATATATATTTTAACTATTTTCTTCAGTTGCTCTAAATGTTTTTGCTCAAATAAATCCCAACTTTTTTTCATTCCCTAACAGTGCAAAAGAGGTTTATATAGGGAGGTTAATATACGAGCTACACTCCAAAAATCAACTGATGAAACTAAAATACAAGTCACACTCCCAAAAATTGTATAAAAAGACAAGAATATCAAAACCCTAAAGTTAAAATTTAGACTTTCAAAATGAAATTTCTTACCTGATAAACCCAAATCCAACAAAATCTCTTTGAAATCGTGTTCTTCAGTGAGACACTTGAGAGAAAAGTGTGACGGAGAGACTAATTATCTTCAGTTCATCATCATGTCAACAACCCGACAGTATTCATTTCTTTTATACACAAAACGAAAAATCAAACACTTCAGCTAACAAGCAGACTATTTTAGAACTACCACTTGATGAACTAAGTTTCGGGAAAGAGAATCGTACTTACTCTTCAAGGAATCGTTCTTTGGAGAAGACAACTTGAGATACCAATTCTTCGAAGACTTCAACTCTTCAGCTCAGTTCTTCGAATCTTCAGCTTGTATTGAAAAAGAGAACCAGTTCTTCAACTATCTTCACCTCTCTTCACCTCGGTTTTTCAGTTCTTCATTTCTTCATAACCTGCGTATTGAAACGTGAAGTACTGAAAGAGGAAAGTGAGGTCAAATATGTTTTATCATTTATTAATGTTTAATTTTTTTGGCCAATAAAAATGGGAGGGACTGTTAAAATATTCGAGGGAATTTCATATTTTAGTGAAAAATTTTAAGGCAACACTTATAAAGTGTTGTTTTTTCAATTATAAAAATAGGACAATTTAAAAGTGTGGCCATATATGTGAATAGGTGTTGCCAATTATATCATATTTTAACAACACTTATAAAGTGTACCTTATACCATTAAAGAGTACACTTTTGAAGTGTAGCCAAAGTTATCATAGCTAAAAGTTAAAAATTTTGGCCACGCTTTAAAAGCGTTCCCAAAACTACTTTAGGCAACACTTTACAAGTGTAGTCCAGAATAAGTGTGGCCGTAGGCCTAAAATGGTGTAGTGCAAGTTGGGTTCGTTATTTTATGACAACCGCTTATACTTCCTTTCAAGAAGTATATTTGAAATTTACCACTAATCATTAAACAATAGAGTGAACTCTCATGACGATGCAATCAATATACTTGAAGGATAGTGGAGCCAACTTTCGGAACAATTGGACCCAAAATTAATAGAAAATGAAGAAATCATACACAAAACAACTTTTGGTGGAGGATGGTGATAGAGATATGGCTGTTGTGACTCATATTGGGAAGGATGCGGCAAGTGATATGAAGGGTAATGATGAAGCACAAGATCATGAAGAAGACAAAGTTATAGAGGAAGAGAGACATTCATCCAACAAAGCGTTGCCAAAAAGTTACAAGAAAGGTGCAGGAAAAAGCACCTCAATCCCAAAAGTGGTACAACCTCCCCCAAATATACCTCCTCCATTTCCCCAACGCCTCAAGAAGAAAAAAGAGTATAAAATGTTCAAGAATATATTGTCGGTATTCAAGACATTATCGATTAATCATCCTCTTTTTGAGGCATAGTTGGAGATGTGCGTTATGCTATGTTTATAAAGGAGTTAGTCACAAATAAAAGAAGCTTGAACTTTGAATTAATTGAAGCTTCTCATAGTTGCAGTGAAATTATGACTAATGAGATGATTAAAAATGAAAAAGATCACGGAGCCTTCACCATTCCTTGAACTATTGGCATGCTCCAATTTTCCATGGCACGGTGTGATTCGCGACATAATATAAAAATCTGATGCCATATGCAATCTATAAACAACTTGGGTTGGGTGAAAGAAAGTACACCACAATGAGGATTTTAATGGCAGACCAATCAATCAAGAACCCCACGGGGATACTTTATGATATCTTGGTAAAAATTGATCAATTCATCTTTTCAGCGGATTTTGTGATTCTTGATTGCGAGATTGATTTTGAAATTTCCATTATTTTGGGAAGACCATACATAGCAACTGGGAGAGCACTGGTGGATGTTAAAACTAGAGAATTGAAGTTCCGAATTAATAAATATGAAGTCATTTATAATGTGTGCAAGTTAATAAAGCAACTAATAGATCTTCATATGGTTTTGAATTTTGATGGAATCGAGGAAGTAGTGACTAGTGTGAGCCATTTTGTAAGACCCCGAAAATGACTTAGGTGAAGCTAGTGCCTAACATGGTTGTCATTATGGTCTAAGGTTCTAAAATAGTCTATAAAGTGTTGTTGAGGAAGTATCTAAGAGTTTAGGTGAAGTGGAAGTCAAACGTCAAGGGGCGACCAAGACGTTCGACAAATAAGTCGCCTAAGTGCCTCGTATGTGATTCTGTGCGATTAGGTGTAATGCATGAGATTATATTGTTCTTAAATGTTTTTATATGATTTTTATAGTCAACATGTTAAGTTTCGTGAAGTTTGGAGGTCAAACGCTCAAGAACGTCTATGACGTTTGAAAGTTGTGCCTTGAAATTACCTTGTGCGTCTAAGCATGTTTTTTCATCGAATTTTACGTGTTTGTTTTGGATAAAACTTAGGTGGTAGGTCCTAAACTCGTATACAAACATATTTGGGGTGGAAAAGTCCGGGTACGACTCCACATAGGACCCTCAAAAGGGGCCCTAAGGGAGGACCTTACTTAGAGACCAACACTGCCAGGCAGTGGCCAAACGACGGACCAGTCGACGGCCATTTGACCAGGCGACGGCCCGTCGATGGGTATCGTCTGTTGGTACATGTAGCCTTCAGGTTTTGGAACCTCTTAAGTGAACCACGATACCCCATCGACGGGACGTGGCCTGAACAACGGTCCGTCGATGGTCACATCGATGGTGCTGTAAATTGACAGTTTTTCTGTTAAGACTTAGGGGTTTCGGGAAATTCACCCCAAGTCTTATAAAAGGTGGGGACGGTTTTTTTTTAGGTGTTTAAGGGTATTTTAAGAGTATATAAGTCATTAAACTCTCATTATAACCCTAGCATCTAAATCAAAACCCCTTCCCTCCTAAAGTTTCTTCAAAAACTTCCATGTGAGTTCAAAGTGAAGATAGATCTTGAAGATGGGTGTTCAATGGTGTTTCTTCTTCAATTGGCATTGGGTTCTTCAAATAAGGTATGTGAGCTCTTCATCTAAGGTTTTATATCACCTTAGAGCCAATTTCAATGATGTTTCAAGGGATTTCAAAAAGAATGAAAAGTCCAAATTTCTACTATAAATCATGGGTTCTTGCATGAAAGGATTTCAAACGTTAAGATATGATGTTATTAATGTCAAATTGATTTTTCCAATGAAATTCTCCATGAAGCAATGATCTTCTCAATTCTCTAATTTTTACTAAAATATGGGTGAATTGACTATGTTTTGAAATTGATGATTTCATGTGTAGATTGCTATGGGCTTTTGAATGATGCATAGATTATGTATGAATGATGTATAGGATGTTTCAATTTTATTAATTGAGTAATGAATAATCTTAGATCTATTGGCTATTAGGCTTATTGAATTTATATGAACTTGATGCTTGTAGATTCTTTTGTAGTTTCTTATGGGCTTTATAATGATATAAGAATTGTATTCAATTGATAACTAATTGTTTTTAGATTGATAATTCTAGATTTAATTGACTTAGATTCATTGATTATTATGATTGGTGTTTTGAATTGATGTTCATGGCCATGGGTAAGGGCCTTATGGTATTGAATTAAACGGTTTGGCTTTGGATTGAAGTGATGAGATCAAGTGGGTGGTATACTTCCCTAACTCTTTTATTATCGTGAATAGTTAATGTAAGTTTATCTTTTGGATTATATGTGATTGGTATGTCCCACTTATGGTGGCGGTGTTATGTGCATTGATGTGTCCTCATCGGCATTATTTTAAGTATATTGATGATCATGGCCTTGTCGGCATTACTTGAAGTAATATGTTGATTAGTGTAGTCGGTTATGTGAATTATGACTATATCTATCTATATGTGAATTAATGTGAAAATATGTGTTCTTCTATTGATGACATTTAGGTGATCATATTAGACTAAGGGTTATATGTTAAGTGTGTAGTCTTAGAGTTAATGTGAGGTTGTTCCTAACTTGACTATAGGAGTCTATAGTGATTATGTTGATTATTTTATGGTAATGAATAGGTTGGCTAAATAATATTAAGGGTCATTCCTAAGAGTCTAAAGAAAGATAGGCTATATGTGTAAAATGGAAGTACGTTGTGTCTTGTTTAGGTAGACTTGTGTCCCTTACTTGATGCTTATGTGAATATGTGATGTCTTGACTTTGGAACCTAAAGGGTTTTAGTCTTGAATAAATGAATATAGATGAGACCTTGCATAATGATACAAAGGTCATTTATGTGGAACCTTGAACCAAGTGGTAAGGTTATGAATCGTGAAGTAGTTAGCCGTAATGGTTTCCTTCATGTAATGAGTGATGGACTTAAGGTTCATTGGCTTGAAAGGCATCATATCATACCTTAGGAAAGTCGCGATGAGCTTCTTGTCGCCATAGTGAGATATGCTCTAGTGGACCTTGCTTTGGTAGGGTGAATGTAATTGGGTCATGACCTAGATATGGGACCCATTTATATGAACCTTAATGTGAATTGATCTATGAGAACAAAGGCTAGCACCGAGTAAGTATGGGCAAGAGGGAGTAGTTCTAGTTAAGAAAGAGACTAGAATGATGAGTACGCCCTTCATATTCCGTAACCATGTGCCGACATGGGGTGTCTATGTTTATGTCTTGTATGGGATTAGTCCCAAGTCTTGTATAATCTAAGTTTAGATTGTTCAAGGGTTGTAAAGGTTTAATGTTTTAAATGAAATTCTTCCGCTTATATATTGTTTATGAAAAGAAAGTTTTTAATTCTTATGCATTTTAGTATGTTATTATGCGATGAACGATACGATATGCTTGTATGAGACCTGCGAGAGGTCGAATACGCCGATCGCAATCTAAGATTGCACCCTAACTTCTAGGGTGAAATTGAGGTTCGTGACAAGCTTGGTATCAGAGCAAGGTTTGGGAGTGTCGTAGTTGTCTTATGAACCACATCAAATAGAATCTTGTTTATATTGTTATGCGCTTCACATTATAAATGGGAGTCTATTGGATGCTAGGAAAAGTTTCACTTCTTCGTTCATCTAATCGTGCCTAAGATCCTTGTCTATGGTGTGTTTCCTGTGTCTTCCCTTTGTGTTGGTCATGTAAGTGTGACTTTATGAAGTTTGGGTTGAGGAAGAGAAAAGATGAGATGTCGCTTGTAAGATGAGGTGTGGCTTGTTAGATGAGGTGTGAAGGATGGTGTTCATGACCTTAGATTGGTTTAGTTACCTTTTGAAGGGTAGTGTAGTTGAAAAGAATGGTAAAGTATAGAGTTAGAATGTGAAGGGGTAATGGTGACTTTCTCTTAGTAAGGGGGATGTGATGGCTAGATGATTGAACCTTGAGAGTCTTTAGTTTCATGAACTAGATTTTGGGTGAGAAAGTAATAGTAAGGTTTGAGGTGCCTTGAGAGTTCCATGAGGTGGATGCTATGTTGACCTTAGAACGGGTTTCTTCTAGTGGGGGAGTATGGTGAAGAGTATGGTTGTTGGGGAATGAAGTACTCTTAACTTTTTTATATGTGTTTATTCAAGCCTAAAACAAAGAGTTCTTGGTGACTTGATTTGTATAGGAGTTTTTGTGGAAAATGAGTTCCAAACATTCTCCTTATGATATGCATGCTTGGTTGAAATTGAATTTCATTATTTATTGCATAATGTGTTCTATGAGGCCATGACTAGGTTGTAAAAGTGTTTATATAATGTTACCTTGCATATTAGCATGTCTATATCATGAATTGCCTAAAAGTTGCATTTTTGGAAAAATTGCACAATTCACTGTAGCATGTATCACTGTTCACTGTGAAGTTTTGCAAAAATTGACTAATTGATTCTTTGATCTAAAATTGTTGTTATATAGTTAGAAATGATGTATGTGAGCATGCTAATGAATATAAAATGATTTTTATTATTTGCAGTTAAGGAGATGAGTTTGGTAGCATAATGAGTTATAGAATCCTATTCTAGGTGCTTGTTGTGTGTAATTCTCTTTATTGTGTGAAACTGATGTTTTCCCCTTGATTATGTGCTATATAGGTTGGTTATGATTTACTGACTGAATCCTTACTTTTTGAAGTGTTCGTAGAGTGGCAAGTGTCATTCGAGGACGAATGTTGTCCAAGTGGGGGAGAATGTAAGACCCAGAAAATGACTTAGGTGAAGCTAGTCCCTAACGTGGTTGTCATGATGGTATAAGGTTCTAAAATAGTATATAAAGTGTTGTTGAGGCAGTATCTAAGAATTTAGGTGCATTGGAAGTCAAACGTCATGGGCCGACCAAGAAGTTCGATGACTAAGTCCCCTAAGTACCTCGTATCTGATTCTATGTGATTAAGTGTAATCATGAGCTTATATGGTTCTTAAATGTGTTTATATGATGTGTTTAGTCAACATGTTAAGTTTCGTGAAGTTTGGAGGCCAAACGCTCAAGAACGTCTATGACATTTGAAAGTTGTGCCTTGAAATGACCTTGTGTGTCTAAGCATGTTTTGTCTAGTTTTACGTATTCGTTTTGGATGAAACTTATGTGGTAGGTCCTAAAATTGTATACGAACATATTTGGGGTGGAAACGTCCGGGTACGACTCCACATAGGACCCTCAAATGGGCCCTAAGGGAGGACCCCAACATAGAGTCCAACACTGCCAGGCAGTGGCCAAACGACGGACCAGTCGATGGCTAGTTGACCAGGCGATGGCCCGTCGATGGGTCTCATCTGTTGGGACATTTAGCCTGCAGGTTGTGGAACCTCTTAAGTGAACCACGAGACCCCATCGACGGGACGTGGCCTAACCAACGGTCCGTCGATGGTCACGTCGATGGTGCTGGAAATTTGCATTTTTTCTGTTAAGACTTGGGGTTTTGGGGAAATTCACCCCAAGTCTTTGAAAACGTGGGGACGGTTTTTTAGGTGTTTAAGGGTATAATAATAGTATATGAGTCATTAAACTCTCCTTATAACCCTAGCATCTAAATCAAAACCCCTTCCCTCCTAAAGTTTCTCCAAAAACTTCCATGTGAGTTCAAAGTGAAGATGGAGCTTGAAGATGGGTGTTCAATGGAGTTTCTTCTTCAATTGGCATTGGGTTCTTCAAATAAGGCATGGGAGTTCTTCATCTAAGGTTTGCTATAACCTTAGATCCAATTTCAAAGATGTATTCAAAGGATTTCAAAAAGAATGAAAAGTCCAAATTTCTACTCTAAATCATGGGTTCTTGCATGAAAGGTTTTCAAACGTTAAGATATGATGCTATTAATGTCAGATTGATGTTTTCCCATGAAATTATCCATGGACCATGATCTTCTCAATTCTCTAATTTTCACTATAATATGGGTGAATTGACTATGTTTTGAGATTGATGATTTCATGTGTAGATTGCTATGGGATTTTGAATGATGTATAGATTATGTATGAATGATATATAGGCTTTTTCAATTTGATTAATTGAGTAATCAATACTCTTAGATCTATTGGCTATTAGGCTTATTGAATTGATATGAACTTGATGCTTGTAGATTCTATTGTAGTTTCTTATGGGCTTTCTAATGATATAAGAATTATATTTAGTTGATATCTAATTGGTTTTAGATTGATAATTCTAGATTGAATTGACTTAGATTCATTTATTATTATGATTTATGTTTTGAATTGATGTTCATGGCCATGGGTAAGGGCCTTGTTGTATTGAATTGAACGGTTTGGCTTTGGATTGAAGTGATGAGATCAAGTGGGTGGTATGCTGCCCTAACTCTTTTATTATCGTGTATATTTAATGTAATTTTAGCTTTTGGATTATATGTGATTTGTATGGTCCACTTATTGTGGCGGTGTTATGTGCATTGATGTGGCCTCGTCGGCGTTATTTTAAGTATATTGATGATCATGGCCTTGTCGGCACTACTTGAAGAAATATGTTGATTACTGCAGTGGTTTATGTGAATTGTGACTATATCTATCTATATGTGAAGTAATGTGAAAATATGTGTTCTTCTATTGATGTCATTTAGGTGATCATATTAGACTAAGGGCTATATGTTAAGTGTGTTGTCTTATAGTTGATGTGAGGTTGTTCCTAAATTGACTGTAGGAGTCTATAGTGATTATGTTGATGATGTTAAGGTAATGAATAGGTTGGCTTAATAATGTTAAGGGTCATTCTTAAGAGCCTAAAGAAAGATAGGCTATATGTGTAAAATGGAAGTACGTTGTGTCTTGTTAAGGTAGACTTGTGTCCCTTACTTGATGCTTATGTGAATATGTGATGTCTTGACTTAGGAACATAAAGGGTTTTAGTCTTGAATAAATGAATATAGGTAAGACCTTGCATAATGATACGAAGGTCATCTATGTGGAACCTTAAACCAAGTGGTAAGGTTATGAATCGTTAAGTAGTTAGCCGTAATGGTATCCTTCATGTAATGAGTGATGGACTTAAGGTTGATTGGCTGAACGACATCATATCATACCCTAGGAAAGTTGCGATGAGCTTCTCGTCGCCATAGGGAGATATGCTCTAGTGGACCTTGATTTTGTAGGGTGAATGTAATGGGTCATGAACTAGATATGGGACCCATTTATATGAACGCTAATGTGAATTGATCTATGAGAACTAAGGCTAGCACCGAGTGAGTATGGGCAAGGGGGAGTAGTTCTAGTTATGAAAGAGACTAGAATGCTTAGTACGCCCTTCATATTCCTTAACCATGTGCCTACATGTGGTGTCTATGTTCTACCATTGGCAAGTAGAACACCTCATCGGAGTAGGATAGAACTCCGAATTCCATGCTTTGCATGGTCTATGTCGGTTATTGCCTATTCTCATCATATGGGATACCCACTAGAATTAGAGAAGTTCTATGAAGTTTAGGTGGTGGTATGGGACGCTACTTAGACATTGCACAATAGGATTTGAAGATGTTAGTGAGAGTCCCTAGGTCTTCTTTATGACCATTATGTGAATGTCCTTATGTGATGAATGTATCTTAAATGATCTAAGTAATGTAATGACTTAAGATAGGAAAGCATGGTAATTGTATAAGTTCCTTTCTAGATAATTAGGGGTTGTCTTGTTAAGGTGTGAAGGGGGCAAGGGAATGGTCACTTCATTTCTTACTTAGATGAGTCTTAATAATGATTCTAGTTAGTGAATATGTTTGATTATGTGGACATGATCCTAACATAGGTATGTCTTAGGGACTATTTTGGTAATATTGAAGAGGTCAATCATGGACGTTATCTTCTTGAGTTACTTGAGTAGGTTTTTGGATAACCTTTGAAAAGAGAATGTCGTGTTTGGTGTATACTATTGTATTAAGTAAGAATGACTCTATCCTAGGTAGTCTATTGGATCCCTTGTGTGTGTGCTATAGGGATTGTATGGGCAGTCGCTCCACACTCACTCAAGTGAACCTTGGAATCACCTTTGGTAGGAGGATCTTATGTTTTGTATGTTGATGTATTGTAGGTGTGTATTTGTCTCAGTATGAGTAATCTTAAGGATCGTTTAGGCACATCTAGAGAGGGTATATGAGAGGTCTCTCTTTGTGTGAATAAGTGAATCTTAGTATAGCTTTAGTAAGAAGATGACATGCCAAAGGATGTTAAATGTGAAGCTAGGGAACTTCACTGTAACAGTGAAGTAGTCACTGTAATTTTTTTTAAATTGTGATAATTGCTTAAATGATTTTCTTATGTATTTCTAATGTGATAATGTTGTTCTTATGATTATATTATGATGTTTTAACCGAAATTCATGAAAAGCATGTTATTAACTAAATGTCCCTTTTTCATGGTTTTTGAATGACTTCCATACTTAGTATATCTAATGTGCTAACCCCTTCTTTATCTTTTTGACTAAAGTGTAGGGAATTGGAAGTCTTGATGTACCATGGAAGACAGATAGGTTTCTAAGAGTTGAAGATGAAGTATTGGTGAGTACTCATCGATTCGAGGACAATATCCACACGTTCGGTCATGTCTTAATGTTAAAGTCTTAATGTTTATGTCTTGTATGGGATTAGTCTCAAGTCTTGTATACTCTAAGTTTAGATGGTTCAAGGGTTGCAAAGGTTTAATGTTGTAAATGAAAGTCTTCCGCTTATATATTGTTTATCAAAAGAATTTTTTTAATTCCTACGCATTTTTAGGATGTTATTATGCGATGAACAATACGATAGACTTGTATGAGACCTCCGAGAGATCGAATGCGCCGGTCGCAATCCAAGATTGCACCCTAACTTCTAGGGTGTACTTGAGGGTCGTGACACATTTGATGTGTATGAGTGAACCACTTGAGGTTGTGCTAGAAAACTATTATTAGTTCAAAGTCCAAGGTTCCGATGAGGTAGTTGATACCCTTTTGGACTTGGGGGAATGTTCAAAAGCTCAAGTAAAGTTGGATATTGATATGAAAAATCGAGAAAGTCCTGCGGCGAAGACTTCAACGGAGGAACCACCTACACTTGAGTTGAAAGTTCTCTCTTCCCATCTTCGATATGCATTATTGGGGGTGTATAACACTATACCCATAATCATTGCAGCTGATTTGGTTGAATGGTAAGTGAAGTTACTTCTTGAAGTGTTGAAAAGATACATCAAAGTTATTGGATCGACTATCGCTGACATTGTGAGCTTTCCACCAAACATTTGCACTAATAAATTCAACTTGGTAGCGAATGTAAACTGAGTGTTGAGTAGCAAAGGAAATTGAACCCACCGATGAAAGAAGTGGTAAAAATGAGATAATAAAGTGGTTTGATTGGGGTGTGAAATACCCTTTTACAGATACCAAGTGAGTGAGTGTGTGATTTCACATATCAGGACAGTACTTCCAGTTCAACTTCAAAAGATCGTTAGTCAGTATATCACCCTACCAAATTGCTTGGGATCGTTACCAAATGAAGTGGTACATATTTGAGACTCTTTATCCTAATGTGAATATGATCTTATCAGTCATAACTAAACTATTACAAACAAAAACATAGTTCAACTTTGAGGTGATACAAGTGTCAAATATCAGGTTGGGGTGGCTGTAATTTTAAACTAAAACAACAAATAAATCGAAAGTAACAAATATAGAGAAGGTATTCTTGGAATTTTATAAGATTATGGGACAATATAGAAAAGTAGGTTATTTTAAGTAATAGTGAATAGTTCTAAATCAGTGACTAAGCTAGACTATAGTGGGGATACAGTTTCTCTCAAACAATCTACCCTGAATAAAATTGGTTTCTCTCTAACACCAATAAGCAGTAATTAAGAGCAGCCTTCGGTTTAGTCTATTCGATTTCTCGAGATAAATGTGTGGAAGAGGGTTCAGAATTCACTCTTTCGAGCTGAATCATTGAAACCCAATACCCACAAACCGTCAACTCAGTAATCTTTGTTTGTAAATGTCTCTCTCGAGCATGAAAAAAACGCGCAGGTAGAGTTGCATTTGAAAATACAACTCTTTTTATTAATACACAATTACTTAATGAATTCACTTTTAAACAGCATTAACATTATTATTTAACAACACCAACAGATAAATCAATCCATAATCACACCCCATGAATACGGGTTTTATCTAGCCACCATAAAAAGGTAACAATCTTTACCAAATTGTGTTTCCTTCAATTGGGTAAGATTGATATTGTCTTTATAGACGTCTAAGATTAAAAAATTTAACACCCACTTCCAATTGCACAGAAACGGAAATCTTCAAAGCTAAGGAAATATTGTTTGTAAGCATAGTTCTATTATAACAAACTTGAAAACTAATTTATATTTTGATTCAACAAAAGATAAGATACTAATCTAAAAGTTTAAACAAGTATTTATAGTCGACAAAAATTGTGCTGCATAGGACCATTCAACACAATAAGTCGATATTGCCAAGTGGATCGATGATCCACCCTTTTGTCCATTCTATCGCCTTTCTACTTTTGCCTTTAGCATCCTTGAGGTTCTGTAACTTTGGGTGATCTAGCACTACATCGCAAAATATTTTGACGAATCGCAAACTTCTCCTTTCTGGCTCCACTTAATTTTATCCTTTGAGGATTTGCACTCTCAAACATTAGTCGAGACATTGACCATTCGGCGAACCGCCTAATGGATGAGGCGATCCTCAATCCTTCTTTTCTTCGTTCTTTGAGCTTTATTGTTGTTTTTTACTCAATAGTACTCGTGCTTTTTTCCTCAATCCAAATGCCTGAAATTGAAGGATTTACATTGGTTATTGGCACAAAATATGCATTTGAGAACACTAAATCTATCATAATAAAGATTTAATGAGTCCAAATTGTGGTCAACACCCCCAACTTAAAATTTTGTTTGTCCAGAAGTAAAACTGAAGTTCAGCAGTTCAAAAATATGCCTCAAAAAGTGTTACACAAGACTCAATCATTAATGCACACAAAAATACTCAATTTACTCATGGAAGGATCAATTTTGCACGCAAAGACTCAAGTTGTGACTAAGCATTATCAAAGATTATCAAGCTCACTATACTTTCTTCAAATGCATGTCTAAACTCGACAAAGGTGGGCAAATACCCTCACAAAATTAATGATTCCATATTCACACATCATGATTAATTAATATGAAGTTCTGGTATCAAATGTAACACTCGCAATCACGAAGATGAACACAATGCAAGACTTTGCCCATTGGTTTGCCTGTATTATCCAATCAAACCTAGTTTCACGTCACTCAAAATCAAAAATGTCTTTTAAAGGCTTTTAATGGGGCTTAGTTTAAAGGTATGGTCATTTAGTCTCGGTGATTTATATCCTCTTGAAATATGGTGTAAACAAAACTTTCTTTTCTTTTCTTCCCCATTTTCATTCGTGCACAAAAGTCACCCCATTGTTCATCTTCAATGAACTATTGGAAACCCCATTTTCATTGCATTTCCAAAACTTTATTCAACAACTTTTTTGGATCTTCTTCTTTTTCGTTCTTTTCTTCTTTTGCCTTTCTTTTTTTTTCTACGGAGGGGTTCCATCTTCTTCAAAATCATGGGTAAATGGGGTCTTCATTGCACTTCTTGATTTTCCTTCTCTTTCCACCACAAAAGCCTATGTTGGCTATCCACACAAAGAACAATTAATGAGGATTATGGGTAATGGGTGAAGAAGGTAAATATTTCAACATGTTTCTTCCAAGAAAAGGTTAAGCCTCAAGGGTTGCTCAAACGGGGTTCACACACTCACAATGTAAGCCACAAAAGACGTATAATGTAAAAAAATTCACATTCTTCAAAGTTGCCTAAGATCATATCATGAGATTGCATCACTTAGTCAACCAGACTAATGGGGAAAATTGTAGGTGTAATCATGCATGGTTCATGGTAAGCTCATCAAATTAGGCATTGACACCAATGACAAACAAGACTTCACACTTCCGCTAGTATACACAGTTCATTACAAGAGACTCAAATTCATAATTTTCTAGTCACAACGAGATGCAAAGAGTTAATATATTGCCAATGCAACTTCATTTGACCTCATCATAATCACATTTATTTTTGTTAGATTATGAGCACTATTCAAGTCATCGATATTGATCAAAATCGATAATCAAATTTTCAGAAGAAGAACCATATTCACTACAAATAAAAGATGAATAAATTATTTAAAAGGGTCAGAAATAATTTTACAATTCACAACATGGATCCACTCGATTAAATATTCCACTAAAATTAGTGTATAACACAATTTGTTCTCAAAACCCAAACAAATAAATAAAAACGTGGTCAAAACACAAAACAAAAAGGATGGGTTGAACCTTATCACAAATAAAGTCATTTACCCTCAAATTCAAGCAAAAATATCCAAAAGTAAAAATAAAAGTATGATATAGAGGGAGGTAAAGAAGGGATCATGTCTACACAGTTACTCAATCTGTCTAGGCATCAGTGCTCAGTGCATCAATCTAATCTCGGGCCTCAACACCCTTAGTCACATCATTGGAATGAACCTAAAATGAACTAGGCTTGTATAGAGATTCACTACTATTTTTAAGGCTTATAAATATCTTAATTAATGTATTTGTGAATTTTGAAATCAATCCGGTCAAGATTGAAGTCTAACGTCAAGGGACGACAAAGACGTTCGACGACTAGTTGCCTATGTGATTGCATGTGCTTATGTGTGTGTCATGAGATTATGAGGACCTTATATAACTAATAATAGTGTTTAAATGAATCGTGTTGCGTTTGGTAAGGTTTGTAGGTCAAACGTCCAATAACGTCCAAGACGTTCGAAAGATAGATTTTTGACGTCCTTGTGTGTTTGTGTGTGTCTTTGCATGTTTTACGTGTTCGTTTCTGTTGAATTTGGTTGGATATGTTTCTAAGACCTATACATTAATGTTTAGGGGTCCAACGTCCGATAATGACTCCACCTAGGACCCCAAACATAAGGGTGCAGACTGCATGTTAGAGGCAAACCACGACCCCCAAACGATGGGAAGTCGACCATGCGAAGGCTCGTCGGTGGGTGGCGTCGATGGATCAATGTATCCTTAACGTCTGGGAGTAGCAGACCCAACCAACGAGTACCAATCGATGGGGCGTAGCCCAGTCGACGGTCCGTCGTTGGGCAACCGTCGATAGGCCTGTAATATGCTTGCTTCAATGTTATGGCTTGGGGTGTTTTTGCAAAATTCATCCCAAGTCATATAAAATAGGAGAACGGTTATTTTAGGTGTATATGGGTATTTTAAGAGTATTTAAGTCATTAAACTCTCATTTAGACACTATCACCTAGATCAAAACCCCTTTCCTCCCAAAGTTTCTCCAAAAACCTCCATGAGAGCTCAAGGTGAAGATGGAGCTTGATGATGGATCTTCAATAGAATTTCTTCCTCAATTCTCTTTGTATTCTTATAATAAGGTATTATAGTTCATCATCTAAGGCTTTCTATCACGTAAGATTCAATTTCGAAGATGATTTCAAATACTTGAAAAAGATGAAAAAGTCCAATTTCTACTCTAAGTCATGGGTTCTTGCATGAAACATTTTCAAACCATAAGATATGATGTTATTGTCGTATAATTGAAGTTTTCCAATGAATTTCTCCATAAACCCTTGACCTTCTAAAATCTCTCAATTTGACTAAGTTACGGGTGAATTGATTATGGTAAATTATAATGAATTCATGTGTAGATTGCTTAGGGCTATTGATTTATGTATAGATCATGATTGTATAGTTTATAGGCTTCCTCAGTTTGATTATATGAATGTTATATATTGTTGGATTCATTGTATATTGAGTTTATTGGATTGAATTGTTCATCATCGCTATTTGTAAGAGTCTTTGAGTATTGAGTTGGTTGATTTGGCTATGGATGGAAGTTGTGAGAATGTATTGGTTGTATGATGCCCTAACTCTCTTGATATCATGTATAGTTCTTGAATGATAATGATGATTGGTATGGTCCACTTATGGTGGCGGTGCTTATATGCTATTCTTGTGAAAGATGAGGCCTCGTCGGCATTACTTTATGAATTGTGGATAGTCTGGCCTCGTCGGCATTACTTTATGTATTATGTTATTATTATGTTATAACTTGAGTATGTGAGTATTTTTAAGGTCTTTATGACATAAGTGTATATATGTGAAGCCATGTATGTGTTCTCCTAAATGAATATAGGTGATCATGATAGGCTATAGTGATGCCTTGTGTGTTTAGACTTGATGTGAAGTATGACTTCTCTTAAATGACTATATGTACCTTATTATGAGTTATGTTAATGATTCTACAGAAGTGTTTTGGATGACTTTCAAGTATACTTAGTTGTCCCTATGTGTTTCTTGAGTGATATGCTATAAGTGATAAGGTGAAGTATTTGTGTGTCTTGTTTTGGTAGACTTCTGTCCCTTACTTGGTACATGGAAAATGTGATTATGGATTCTTGACTTAGTATTCTAAATCTTCTTAGTCTTTTATGTGTTATTGACATATGACCTTGAACATAGTTAAGAAGGTCATTTATGTGGAACCTTCAACCTAGATTGAAGATTAGGATATCCTTGAAGTCAAAAGTCGTAATGGTATCCTTAGGAAAGTCATTGAGGTATCCTCTTAACCATTGTAGGTAAACTTAGTGGACCCTATTTGGTAAGGTCTAACGTTATTGGGTTGTTAACAAGTTATGGTACCTCTTCATATACTCCTTTATTGAATTACACTATGAGAACAAAGTCTAGAACCGAGAGAGTATGCTTGAGTAGTAGCTCTAGTTAAGAAGGAGGCTAGAGTACAAAGAAACCCTCGATATTTCTTAACCATGTGCCTACATGGATGTGTCCTCGTGCTACCCTTGGCAAGTAAAACGCCCTCCATCGGATTAGGTTCATGACTCCAGGTTCCATGCATAGCTAGAATGGTCTATGTTGGTTCTTTACTATTCTCATCATGTGGGATACATGCCAATGTTGGATAAGTTCAATGAATTTTAGGCTATGGAATGGGACACTATCTATACATTGCATGATTAGTTTTTTAAGATATTAGTGTGTAAGTCCCTAAGTCTTCTCCAAGACCATTATGTGAATGTCCTTAAGTGTTGAATGTCCTCTAAAGGACTTAATGAATTTAATGACTTAGGTAAAGACATGTTAATTGAAAAGGTATCTATCTATGGTAGCTTTGAGGATTGTCTCGGTAGGCTTGGAGAGGGTGTATGGGCGTTCTCTTCTTGTCTTACTTAGGTGAGTCTTAGAGTAACTCTAGGTAGGGAGTTTTATTAATGAAATAGGAATAATCTTATCTTAGGTAGTTTAAAGGATCTCTTTGGTGTGTCTGAAGGGATTGTGTGGACGGTCACTTCATAACTCACTCAAGTGAGCCTTAGAATCACCTTTGGTTGGAGGGTCTCATGTTTATGTTCTTTGTAGTGTTCTTGTTGTTCTTTTTGTCATATGTGGCTTATATGTGAAGTTGATGTGATAAAGGTTGCTTGAATTGTTCTATATGTGATTGATGATATGTGATATGTCTCTTAAACTATTTTATGAAGGTTTTATCAAATGTCATGAAAAACATGTTATTCACTAAATGTCCCCTTTTCATGGTTTTTGCATGTCTTCCATTCTTTGTGCATTCAATGTGCTAACTTCTTTCTTTACCCTTTTTGACTAATGTGTAGGGAAATGGCACACCTGATATGCAACGGAAGATGGATAGGTTTATAAGTGTTGAAGATAATGTTTTTGTGAGTCCTCATCTATTCGAGGACAATACCCGTGTTCCTTATGTCTTAGTCTTTATTTTATGTCTTGGATGGGATAAGTCCCTACTATTGTATATTCCAAAGTATAGATGGTTTAATAAGACATTATAAAGGATTTATATTTTAAAGAAAGTCTTCCGCTTGCATATTGATGATAAAGTTCTTCGTGTGTGAATAAAGTTTTATATTCTTACTTATTTTCAATAGTATATTATGCAATGATTGGTACGAGTTGCGTAAGTGAGACTTCTCATAGTCTCATATGTCGTGTGTGTAAGATTCCAAAAATTATTTAGTGTGTCAAAAGCCTAACATGTTTGTATTAAGGTTATAAGGTCCTAAAATTGCTTATAATATTGTATAGAGGAAGTGTGTAATGATTGAGGTTATTTGGAAGTCAAACGTCAAGGGACGACCAAGACGTTCGACGACTAGTCGCCTATGTGCATCATGTGTCTATCTGTGCTTATATGTGTATTTTGTCACGACCGAAATCTAGACCGCAGACGAGACCGGCGTCGTTCACCTCTCAGAGGTCGCAGACAAGCCTACATACGTCATTCTTACTTCATTTAGGTTAATTTTAGCGGAAACTTTGAACTTTTTGTTTTCTTATTTCATGCTAAACATTTTAAACTTAACATCATAGGCGTTCACAAATCAACCATCTAATATAGAGATAATCAAATGAAAGAAACCGTTCATAATTGCATTAAACGTATTTTTGCCAAAATGGCACCAATACAAAGTCTGAAATAAAAGTGGAAAGAAACACTAGTGGAACATGCTCCACTAGCTAAAGTCTACATCTAAGCTAGATAATAACGGTAGACATCCTCGAAAGCATGAGGGCCTACCAAGTCCGAAAGAAAGCTCCACGTCCGGATAACTGCAATGTCAACCGGTAAGCTCTAGCGTCCACCTGTGCCTGCACCTAAAAATATAGAGTTGTATGGAATTAGTACACACTTGTACTAAGTATGGGTATATGCAAGCACACACCCAGGACATGCATGAGTAAGAATAGCTCTTTCCTAACAACATGATTATGGAAAGTCAAGTCAGTGGACTTGCCAAATTGGGATTAGGAAAGTAAGTGAGCTTTCCAAATTTGGATTAGGAAAGTTAGTGAGCTTTCCAAATTTGGATTAGGAAAGTCATGCCATGAGAGTAACATGCATCATCATACTTATCATATTGCACACAACACATAACATTTTACACATAGCATATATCATATTGCATATAGCACATAACATCTTTCATATCATTCATTCATATGCCATGAGACATTGGAATCATGGACTTGACATTAAGACTTCCCAAAATGAGGGCTCAACATATGGGACCTCAACTAGGGAGTCTTCCTTAGCAAACACAGAGTCTGCTTCATTCATTCATACGTACTTCATTTCATTCATTCATAAGCTAATGTAAACTCCAGCTATACCTAGGATGTAGTTTAAGACTCTCATCGGGTTTGTTGTTCAATGATCAAGAATAACCTAGTGTCATTACTTGAGTCTAGATCTTGATTATCCTATCCTAACACCTTTTGTATCGTTCATTTCATTTTGTGCATCATTTGAGGTTGGCCTCATTCATTCATTGGGAACTTTAACTTTAACCGACATAGATCATTTGAGCATCATGAAATCCAGTGTCTCCCCCACACCAAAAAGAGGTGGAATCACCGGCCAAAGTGACCCAAAACATGCTAGCGTACATAGGAATTTAACCCCGCCAGATCCCTATATTGGCAGTATAGGTACGAAGACTAGGAGATATAAGGAGACCCATACCTGGCATGCCGGACAGTCTCATCTCATGGGAGTTACGTGAACCTCCGCCCTTCCCGAAAGAAGGCATCACCGCTCATAGCTACTCTATCGGTGCTCAGTATAAAGTTCCATTTCATTCAAATCATACGTCGTGGAAGTTGGCTTCTAGTATGAGGACATCATAGCTCAATAGATGATTTCTCATCTCGTCACTAGTATTAAGTATACATTATTCTCAATACTTTCATTAGAGCGTTCATAGAGATTGGTCTCTTCATTAACCTTACACTCTCATAAGTGAGTACGTTTTGGTAACATTTACTTAGGCTCATTTGAGAATGCTCTCATCTTTTACATTAGCCTCATATCATGTTGTCACCACATTCATTAACATTAGCACATTTGCTCTTCATAATTACTCACCCTTTTTTACGTGAATGTTCATTTCATCATATGCCAATGCACTTGGCCATTTGTGTGTTTCACACTCTTACTTAACCCTTCTAGGGTTTCATCATTTCATTACATAATAATCATTTCATCGTATGCCAATGCACTTGGCCATTTAGTGTGTTTTACACTCTTACATAAACCTTCTAGGGTTACATCATTTCATTACATACATCTTAGGTTCATTTATTTTTTTCACCTATGTTAGACTTATGGATCTATACATACAAGCCATGAGGCTTCATTCATAGTTCGTTTAAGTGATTCATATCTTTCTAAGATTATGTAGTACAAGACTTATGCATCTTGTATGTATGCCAAGATCTCGATTTCGATCTAAGTAGGCGGCATTATTCTTAAACATTTAATTCACGTATGACTTATGTATCAATACGGAATTTGGGCAAGGGATCCCAAGTTCGAATCCCTTGAACAACACTTATTATTTTCTTTTTATTTTCTTTAATTTCGGTCCTTTAAGGCGTTGGGACCCGAGATCGAGCCCCAACAGCTTCGCCTCTTTTCTCTTTATTTTTCTTTTACTCGTTTGGGACCGAGAAGTTGTGGGATCGAACCCCCACGGTCTCCTTATTTTATTTTATTTTAAATGTTGACTATTTTTTTTTTGGCCGTGAGGTTGTGGGATCGAACCCCCACAGACTCACTTTATTTTCTTTTTATTTCTCCCCTTTCCGTCTAGAGGTTGTGGGTTCGATTCCCACGCCTCACATTTCTTTTTATTTTATTTTTCTTAACTTATGATCGAGAGGTTGTGGGTTCGAATCCCACTCCTCTCATTTCTTAATTTTTATTTGTATATCATTTTGCAGCCAATACTCGAGATCGAGTCCCCCGACCCCTAATCCTTCTCACCCTTTTAATGCAGCTCACGGGTGAGGTCACGGGTTCGAATCCTGGTGACCTCATCCCTTTTACACTCAATTAATATCCAGATTTGTTCATCTTTATTTATTCTAAACCAAATTTGTAAGTTTGCTGGAAATTCGGTCATTTTCAGCTCATTTTCACCAACACTTTCACTTGAACTCTTAGGGAAATTCATAGATCATTTAACACGTTTTGGGGTGCATTTTTCATAGATTCGTGTAGCCAAAAGATTGATACTCAAATCATCCACTTTTCATTTTAATAAACATCACGATTTACCTAGGTTTATGCACGTAAAATAACAACCATAACATTATCAATTTGGAGCCTAATCCGAGACCTTGGTCACGGTCACATACTTGCACACACACACTTGCACATAATTTCGAAAACATGGGTTGTCATTCATACGATTTCAAGTACACAAACATAATCATATTCATCACAAAAGCATAACATACACCTAAATCTACCAGTAATCATACCCAACCTACGATTCATTGGGAGCTAGTGACAGGGCATGCAATGGGGAACAATCCTAGTTTTCGAACTGAATAATCTGAACCTTAGGGGGTCTCTTGGGAAAGGGACCAAGAGAGAAGAAAACCCATACCTTTTTGACGTTAAACCCTCGACTTTCTGCCCAAAAACATCACCCAAGATCACGTCCAAGTCCCCTCAATGTCAACACCACTCGACGGACAACCTCCCTTTGCCTAACGTGTGATTAACGTTTGTTTTCTTGTGATTTCGTGTGAGTTCTTCAAGTGTGAAGAACTTGATTTATTTTTCTTTTCTTGAAAGTTAATTGGCAGAGAGAATCTTGAACAAAAGAAGAGAGATTGAGCATGAGAGATAGACGTGAGAGAGTGGAACTTGTATTAGGCTTAGGAGTCTAGTTTAGGACTTAGTCAATAAGGTTTTGTTTAAGTATAAAATCTGATTTATTTTAACTAATACGTGAAAGGACCATTTTGCCCTTACGAAATCACATTTTAAATCAATAATTAAATCCCCATTCGTTCCTTCCGTTGGGGTTCAAACCCGGGTGACACTGTTTCGCGGAAACGGTTCGCTTCGGGTCAACCCGACCCGGACGGGTCCTTAATTCAATTTAATTAATTAATTAATTTATTTCCTTAGGATATTTATGATATTACCCTTGGCCTGGAAAAGACCATTTTACCCCTAGACCCTCCAAACTTAAGATATCCTCTTTTTAAGTCCTGTAAAGACTCTTTCGAGTAAATCTTCGTATTCGAGAGCCCTATATGACTGGACCCAACCTTCCCTAGCTCAAATAACTGCCCAAGTTAGTTGGCTTGGCTGTAGCAAGGGTTCAGAGGTTTGGTTCTACGCGCATCAATCCGTGTGAACCTGATCTAATCATAGGCATTCTAGACACATGAAGCATTACTTATTATAACCATTTTTAGGATTGTTACATTATACCCCCCTTAGGAACATTCGTCCCCGAATGAAACTACTAACTATCTAGCGTAATGCCTGTCAGGTCATAACATAATTACTATTCACACACAAGTAATAGCAACAAAGAATGGAGAGATAAGGAAACTTAGACTTAAGAGTAGGAAGTCTAACCTCAAGAGCTGAAAAGATGACGGTAGCAGGATCTCATATGGGCCTCGGCCTCCCACGTAGCACCCTCAACAATATGATTTCTCCATAATACCTTCACTGTGGCAATCTCCTTGTTCCTCAGTCGCTTGATCTGTCTGTCTAAAATCTCAACAGGTACCTCCTCATAGGACAAGTCTTCATCGACCCCCAAACCTTCAACAGGTAGAATCGATGCTGGATCAGCTAGGCACTTCTTTAACATAGATACATGAAAGATCGGATGGACATAAGCTAGCTCCGCATGCAATGCCAACTCATAGGCCACCTCACCCACACGCTGTAGGATCTCTTATGGCCCAACATACCTTGGACTCAACTTCCCCTTCCTGCCAAACCTCATCACCCCCTTCATAGGTGATATCTTCAAATAAACCTGGTCACCAACATCAAACTCTAAGGGCCATTTTCTGTTATCTGCATATGACTTCTGACGACTGTAAGCAGTAGCCAACCTGTCCCTAATCACCCTGACCTTCTCTAAGGCCTCATGAATGATCTCTATACCCAAAATGGATGACTCTCCAACCTCAAACCACCCAACTAGAGATCTACACCTCCTACCATACAGTGCCTCAAATGGTGCCATCCCAATGCTGAAGTGATAACTTTTATTATACGAGAACTCTATGAAAGGCAGATGCTTATCCCAGCTACCCCTGAAATCAATCACACACACTCTCAACATGTCCTCCAATGTCTGAATGGTGCGCTCTGCCTGCCCATCAGTCTGAGGATGAAAGGCAGTACTAAGCTTTACCTTCGTGCCCAAGCTCTTCTGGAAAGATCTCCAGAAATGTGAAGTAAACTGAGCTCCTCTATCTCAAATGATAGACAAAGGAATCCCATGCCATCTCACAATCTCATCAATGTAGAGTCTCGCATAATCCTCGGCTTTATAAGTAGACTTCACAGGGATAAAAAAGGCAGACTTAGTCATCCTGTCCACAATAATCCATATGGAGTCATGTTGTCTCCTAGTCTTCGGAAGACCAACCATGAATTCCATATTAATGGCCTCCCACTTCAAAGTCGGAACCTCAATATTCTGAGTAAGACCGCCAGGCTTAAGATGTTCTGCCTTAAACTGCTTACAATTAGGACACTTGACCACATATTCTGCAATTTCATTCTTCATGCCATCACATGAATAAATCTGCTTAAGATCATGATACATCTTGGTGGAACCTGGATGTATGGAATATCTGGAGGAAGCATGGGCCTCTGCAACAATCCTAGTCCGCAAATCATCCACATCTGGTACACACAGCCTGTCCTGATACCTAAGTATGTCGTCACTTCCCAAAGCGAAAGACTCATTCATCTTTATCAACACTGAGCCGTTCAGCTCCATCAACACAGGATCGAGATGCTGACCCTTCTTGACTTCAACTACCAAGGATGATTCAGAACTAGGACGAACTGAAACACCCCCACTAGTAGAGTCAACCAATAGCACACCCAGTCTGGCCAGTCTGTGTACATCTTTCGCCAACTTCTTTTTGTCATCCTCAACGTGGGTTGTACTTCCCATGCTCATCCTACTCAAAGCATCAGCTACACCATTAGCCTTACCTGGATGGTAGTGAACATTCATGTCATAGTCCTTCTACAGCTCCAACCATCTCCGCTGACGTAGATTCAACTCTCTCTGCGTGAACACGTACTGGAGATTCTTGTGGTCTGTGAACACATCCACATGAACTCCATACAAGTAGTGCCTCCACAGCTTCAGTGCAAACACCACAGCTGCCAACTCCAGGTCATGAGTTGGATAATTCTTCTCATGAACCTTGAGTTGTCAGGACGCATAAGCTATCACCTTACAAACCTGCATAAGAACACAACCCAAACCAACCATAGATGCATCACAATAAACAGTGTAATTCTCACCACACTTAGGCAAAGTAAGCACTGGGGCTGAAGTGAGTTTGTCCTTGAGCTCCTGGAAACTCTTCTCACAAGTCTACGTCCATTCAAACTTGACCTTCTTCTTAGTCAAAGCTGCCAGTGGGGAAGCAATGGAAGGGAAGCCCTCCACGAACCTACGGTAGTAACCAGTCAATCCCAGAAAGCTACGAATATCAGTGGGAGCAAGAGGTTTTGGCCAGTTCTTCACAGCCTCAGTCTTCCTGGATTCCACCTCCACACCCTGATCGGACACAACATGACCCAGGAAGGTCACTAATCTAAGCCAGAATTCACACTTGCTGAATTTGGCATACAACTGATGTTGTCTAAGTACCTGCAAGGTTAGTCTCAAATGTTGTTCATGCTCTTCCTTGGTCCTAGAGTAGATGAGGATGTCATCAATGAATACTATGATGAAAAAATCAAGGTATTCACGGAAGACTCGTTTCATGAGGTCCGTAAATGCATTAGGTGCATTCGTAAGACCAAATGACATAACTAAGAATTCATAATGACCATAACGGGTACGAAAGGCTGTCTTTGGGATATCTCCATCCCTAACCCTAAGCTGATGATACCCTGAACGAAGATCAATCTTAGAGAAGAAACTAGACCCTTGGAGCTGATCGAACAAATCATCTATTCTGGGAAGTTGATACTTATTCTTTATAGTGACTTTGTTGAGCTGCCGATAATCGATACACATTCTAAGGGTTCCATCCTTCCTTTTCACAAACAACACTAGAGAGCCCCAAGGGGATATGCTCGGCTGAATGAAACCCTTATCAGTAAATTCTTTTAACTGCAGCTTCAACTCTTTAAGTTTAGCTGGAGCCATCCTGTAGGGTGGAATTGAAATTGGTTTAGTATCGGGGTCTAAGTCGAGAGCAAAGTCAATCTATCGAGGGGGAGGGACTCCAGGCAAATAATCAGGAAATACATCTAGGAACTCATTCACTACTCGCACTGAGTTTATAGAAGGAATGTCATCATCTAAATCATTAACACTCACAAGATGACACAATAACCCCTTGGACATCATTTTATGGGCCTTAAGGTTCAAAATCAAGGGATTCGGACGAATTGAGTTGTACCCCTCCTAGAATAGATCTTCTTCATTAGGGAAATGAAATCTCACCACTCTACTACGACAATCCAAACAAGCATAACAACTCTGAAGCCAGTCCATTCAAAGAATAACATCAAAATCATGCATGGGTAACTCAACCAAGTCTGCACACATAGTCTTACCACTTACAACTATTGGGCAACCCTTGTATATTCTATCAGTTCTTACATTTTCTCCTAAAGGTGTACTAACCACTATAGGATCATGCAGAACTTCAGGCAATATCTCAAAAGTGAGAGCAAGCAAAGGAGTTACAAAGGAAAGCGTAGACCCTGGATCAAGTAAAGCATAAACAGAAGTTGAGAATACTTGTAGCATACCTGTGACAACATCAGCGGACTTCTCCTGCTCCTCCCTGCCCTTCAAGGCGTAGAACCTGTTCCTCTTAGGAGGCTCGGCTGCTGCTACACCCTGTGGATTAGGCCAAGCCTGAGCATTACCTCCAGCCTGCCCTCTGTTTGTGGTTATTCTCTAACCATGTGCCCAGTTTTACCACAACCGAAGCAAGCATTAGTGCCGTGTCTGCACTCTCCACTGTGAGCACGGCCACTTTCTGGGACGCTACATCTCACCTCCATTGCCCTTCTTGGTCTTAGGCCTGCCTCCTTTAGGTGCTGTACTCCACTGAGAATTAGAGTTCCCAGAACTCTGCTGCCCCTTTTTGAACCTGGGCTGCTCACGGACGGCAAAATTATTTCTGTGGCCTCCATGGCTGGGACCTGCTTAATATTGAGGCTTAGGCATCCTAGCATCACGAATGACCCTCTTGTTGCAGCTGTCCTCTACCTGCTGGACATGCACCATCAACCTGGAGAGGTCTATGTTATCATAGAGCATCGCAGACCGACACTTCTCATCAAGATCTCCGTTGATTACTGTGAGGAACCTACTCATCTCATCCCTGGTGTTAGATACAAGGGAAGTAGCATACCTGGATAGTTTAACAAACTTCAGGTAATACTCACTGACTGTCATTGATCCCTGCTTAAGGTTGATAAACTTCTCAACCTTTGCCTCCCTCATCTCCCTAGGAAAGAATCTCTCCAGGAAGGCTGTCTTAAATAGCTCCCAAGTGACCGGAACTCCACCCAAAGCTCGGCTATCCTGCCACATCTTGCACCAAGTATGTGCAACATCCTTGAGCTGATAGGAAGCCAGGTCAGCCTTCTCAGTATCTGTGGCACCCATAGCCACAAAGAGCTTATGCACCTCGTCCACAAATTCCTGGGGGTGCTCTGAAGTCTTGGACCCTGTGAAAATAGGAGGATTCATCCTCGTGAAGTCTCTCAGCCTGTCAGCCATGCTACGAACCGGTGGGTTCTCCCTCTAAACATTCTGCCGGTTGATCTGCGCAGTCATGGCCTAGGCCTGCATAGTGATGGTCTGTGCCATCTGGGCCAGAGATGCCCGCACCTCCGCATCAGTCAACCCAACTGGGTTAACCGGCATAACCACTCCTTCAGCTGGAGCCTGGGGTGGAACCTGATTGTCCCCAGCAGCTGCACCTCCTCTCCTCTGACCAAGGGTTCTCCTAGTATTCATTCTCTTAAAACAACAAAGATTGATGTTAGACACGCTCATAACACCAAGAAATTAGACATTAGGAAAAGCACGATAAGATCAGAAGAAGGGAAATTTTCCTACGCATTATGCAGTCTCTAATTCAGGTTAGTGGTGCACTTCATTACCATGACTTAGAAACTACTCAATGTGGTTGATGTGAACTTATTATCCTCAGAATTTAACCTAGTGCTCTGATACCAACTTTGTCACGATCGGAATCTAGACCCCATACGAGACCGGCGTTGTTGACCTCTCAGAGGTCCCAGACAAGCCTACATACATCATTCTTACTTCATCTAAGTGAATTTTAGCAGAAAATTTGAAGTTTTTGTTTTCTTATTTCATGCTAAAGTTTTTTAAACTTAACATCATAGGCGTTCACAAATCAACCATCTAATATAGAGATAATCAAATGAAAGAAATTGTTCATAATTGAATTAAATGTATTTTTGCCAAAACGACATCAATACAAAGTCTGAAATGAAAGTGGAAAGACACACTAGTGGAACATGCTACACTAGCTAAAGTCTACATCTAAGTTAGATAATAACGGTAGACATCCTCGAAAGCATGAGGGCCTACCAAGTTCGGATGAAAGCTCCACGTCCGGATAACTGCAACGTCAACCGGTAAGCTCTAGCGTCCACCTGTGCCTGCACCTAAAAATATAGAGTTGTATGGGATTAGTACACACTTGTACTAAGTATGGGTATATGCAAGCACACACCAAGGACATGCATGAGTAAGAATAGCACTTTCCTAACAACATGATTATGGAAAGTCAAGTCAGTCGACTTGCCAAATTGGGATTATGATAGTTAGTGAACTTTCCAAATTTGGATTAGGAAAGTTAGTGAGCTTTCCAAATTTGGATTAGAAAAGTTATGCCATGAGAGTAACAACATCATCATACTTATCATATTGCACACAGCACATAACGTTTTACACACAGCACATATCATATTGCATATAGCACATAACATCTTTCATATCATTCATTAATATGCAATGAGACCTTGGAATCATGGACTTGACATTAAGACTTCCCAAAATGAGGGCTCAACATATGGGACCTCAACTAGGGAGTCTTCCTTAGAAAACACAGAGTCTGCTTCATTCATTCATACGTACTTCATTTCATTCATTCATAAGCTAGTGTAAACACCAGTTATACCTAGGATGTAGTTGAAGACTGTCATCGGGTTTGCTGTGCAATGATCAAGAATAACCTAGTGGCATTACTTGAGTCTATCTCACCTCTTGATTATCCTATCCTAACACCTCTCGTTCATTTCATTATGTGCATTATTTGAGGTTGTCCTCATTCATTCATTGGGAACTTTAACTTTAACCGACATAAATCATGTGAGCATCATGAAATCCAGTGTCTCCCCCACACCGAAAAGAGGTGGAATCACCGGCCAAAGTGACCCAAAACATGCTAGCGTACATGGTTATTTAACACCGCCAGATCCCTATATTGGCAGTATAGGTTCGAAGACTAGGAGATATAAGGAGACCCATACCCGGCATGCCGGACAGTCTCATCTCATGAGAGTTACGTGAACCTCCGCCCTTCCCGAAAGAAGGCATCACCGCTCATAGTTAGTCTATCGGTGCTCAGTATAACGTTCCATTTTATTTAACTAATACGTCGTGGAAGCTGGCATTTAGTATGAGGACATCATAGCTCAATAAATGATTTCTCATCTCGTCACTAGTATTAAGTATACATTATTATAAATACTTTCATTAGAGCGTTCATAGAGACTGGTCTCTTCATTTACCTTACACTCTCATAGGTGAGTACGTTTTGGTAACATTTACTTAGGCTCATTTGAGATTGCTCTCATCTTTTACATTAGTCTCATATCATGTTGTCACCACATTCATTACATTAGCACATTTTCTCTTCATAATTACTCACCCCTTTTTACGTGAATGTTCATTTCATCATATGCCAATGCACTTGGCCATTTGTGTGTTTCACACTCTTACTTAACCCTTCTAGGGTTTCATCATTTCACTACATAATAATCATTTCATCGTATGCCAATGCACTTGGACATTTAGTGTGTTTACACTCTCACTTAAACCTTCTAGGGTTACATCATTTCATTACATACATCTTAGGTTCACTTATTTTTTTCAAGTATGTTAGACTTATGGATCTATACATACAAGCCATGAGGCTTCATTCATAGTTCGTTTAAGTGATTCATATCTTCCTAAGATTATGTAGTACAAGACTTATGCATCTTGTATGTATGCCAAGATCTCGATTTCGATCTAAGTAGACGACATTATTCTTGAACATTTAATTCACGTATGACTTGTGTATCAATACGGAATTAGAGCAAGGGATCCCAAGTTCGAATCCCTTGAACAACACTTATTATTTTCTTTTTATTTTCTTTCATTTCGGTCCTTTAAGGCGTTGGGACCCGAGATCAAGCCCCAACAGCTTCGCCTCTTTTCTCGTTATTTTTCTTTTACTCGTTTGGGACCTAGAGGTTGTGGGATCGAACCCCCACAATCTCCTTATTTTATTTTCTTTTAAATGTTGACTATTTTTGAATTGGCCGTGAGGTTGTGGGATCGAATCCCCACAGCCTCACTTTATTTTCTTTTTATTTCTCCCCTTTTCGCCTAGAGGTCATGGGTTCGATTCCCACTCCTCACATTTCTTTTTATTTTGTTTTTCTTAACTTATGATCGAGAGGTTGTGGGTTCGAATCCCACTCCTCTCATTTCTTAATTTTTATTTGTATTTCGTTTTGCAGCCAATACTCGAAAATCGAGTCCCCCGACCACCAATCCTTCTCAAGCTTTTAATTCAGATCACAGATGAGGTCACGGGTTCGAATCCTGGTGACCTCATCCCTTTTACACTCAAATAATTTCCATATTTGTTTATATTTATTTAGCCTAAACAAAACTTGTAAGTTTGCTGGAAATTTGCTCATTTTTCAGCTCATTTTCACCAACACTTTCACTTGAACTCTTAGGGAAATTCATAGATCATTTAACACGTTTTGGGGTGCATTTTTCATAGATTCGTTTAGCCAAAAGATTGATACTTAAATCAGACACTTTTCATTTTAATGAACATCACAATTTACATAAGTTTATGCACGTAAATTAACAACCATAACATTATCAATTTGGAGCCTAATTCGAGACCTTGGTCACGGTCATATACTTGCACAGACACACTTGAACATAATTTTGAACACATGGGTTGTCATTCATACAATTTCAAGTACACAAACATAATCATATTCATCACAAAAACATAACATACACCTAAATCTACCAGCAATCATACCCAACCTACGATTCATTGGGAGCTAGTGACAGGGGCATGCAACGGGGAACAATCCTAGTTTTCGGGCTGAATAATATGAACCTTAGGGGGGTCTCTTCGGAAAGGGACCAAGAGAGAAGAAAACCCATACCTCTTTGACGTTAAACCCTCGACTTGCTGCCCAAAAACTTCACCCAAGATCACGTCCAAGTCCCCTCAATGTCAACACCACTCGACGGACAACCTCCCTTTGCCTGACGTGTGATTAACATTTGTTTTATTGTGTTTTGGTGTGAGTTCTTCAAGTGTGAAGAACTTGGTTTATTTTTATGTTCTTGAAAGTTAATTGGCATAGAGAATCTTGAACAAAATAGGAGAGATTGAGCGTGAGAGTTCAGAGATAAACGTGAGAGATAGACGTGAGAGAGTGGAAGTTGTATTAGGCTTAGGAGTCTAGTTTAGGACTTAGTCATTAAGGTTTTGTTTAATTATAAAAATCTGATTTATTTTAACTAATACGTGAAAGGTCCATTTTTCCCTTACGAAATCAGATTTTAAATCAATAATTAAATCCCCATTCGTTGCTTCCGTTGGGGTTCGAACCCGGGTGACATTTTTTCGCGGAAACGGTTTGCTTCGGGTTGACCTGACCCAGACGGGTCCTTAATTCAATTTAAATAATTAATTAATTAATTTCCTTAGGATAATTACAATATTATCCTTGTCCTGGAAAAGACCATTTTACCCCTAGACCCTCCAAACTTAAGATCTCTTTTTTTTAAGTCCGGTAAAGACTCCTTCGAGTAAATCTTCGTATTCGAGAGCCCTATATGGATGGACCCAACCTTTACTAGCTCAACTAACTCCCCAAGTTAGTTGGCTTGGCTGTAGAAAGGGTTCATAGGTCTGGTTCTACGCGCATCAATCCATGTGAACCCGGTCTAATCATAGGCATTATAGACACATGAAGCATCACTTATCATAACCATTTTTAGGGTTGTTACATATGTCATGAGCTTATGAAGTTTTAAAATGAGTTATAATGATGTTTAATTGTAGTATATGGAGTTTCGTGAAGTTTGGAGGTCAAAAGTCCAAGAACGTCCAAGGGGTTCGAAAGATAGCCTTGAGACATTCATGTGTGTCTCTTGATGGGGCCTTGCATGGTTGGACGAGTTGTGAGTATTTTGTTTCGGTGAAACATATGTGGGAGGTCTAAAACTTGTTAAGGTTTGTATTTATGTGGGAAACATATGGTTAAAACTTCTAAAAGGCCCCACAAAAGGTCCCACAAGAAGGACCAAAGGCTGGTCGAGACACTGCCTAGACAGTGTCAATCGATTGAACCAAACGACGGCCGGTTGGTTGACCAACGGCCCGTAGGTGAGGAATAGTCTATTGACACTTATCCTGGTCAAGTATGAACCCAAAAATAAGTCGAGGTCAAATCGACTGAACCAAACGACGGCCGGTTGATTGACCAATGCCCAGTAGATGGTGATCCGCCGTTTGTGGCCTGGAATCACTGTCATTTATTTACCAAGGGGTGAATGGGAAATTCACCCCACATCATAAACTGACTCTAATTGATTTATTTACTTATTTTTGGGTGTATTTAAGGGATCAAACACGTTAACAACCCATTCCCAATCCCCTCTACACGAATTGAACCTTCCCTCCAAAACCAATTCTCCCTAGAAACCTCCATTGTTGTTGAAGCTCAAGAACAGCTTGTAGATTGGATTCTCATAGGTTTTTTACCAAATTTTAGAGGTTTTCAACTAGACAAATGTATGGTGATCCTTCATCTCTAGTTATCCTTCCATCTAGAGAGTTAATCTCAAAGTTTCAAATGATATTTCATGATCCAACTTCTTCTTCTTCAATCTAGTCATGGGTTCTTTCTAAAAACATTTTAAATGGTTAAATCATGATGTATTGATGTTAATGTAATGTTTTGAATGTGATTTTAATCTAATTGCATGATGAACCCATGTTCCTCCCCTAAATCAATTTAGTCCTTGCATGGGCTTTGTGATCATGGCTTGCTAATGGTTGAATTGTGATTCTCTTACGTTGAATTGTCTATTCCACTATTATTTACATGAATTAATGATTAATTGATGATGAAGGATCCATGTGGATCAATGTATGAAGATTGGAACATGCCTAGCTTAGATGTTCATGATTCACTATAATGTAGCCTTTTTAATGATTTAATGTTCAAATCGATTGGGTGAAGATGATTAGAGCTACTGCTTTACGTTGATGTTATGAATGAATTATGGGTATAAACCCTTGATGATTAAATCAATGGAACTTTGATAAGGATTAATCTACATGTTTTAGCCTAAAGGTTGCTAATGCTATGAACCTAATGTGATCTCAATTTAGGGTAGAAGAAGCATGATTTAGTCTTGATTATTATGGCTATAGCTATTGCCCTAGGTTGGTATTATTGGTATATTATGAATGTTAATAATTATAAACAAAGTAAAGTATATTAGTGAGCGATCTATGACTCTCTACTTTCTAGCATATATGTGATGCCTTGTATCATGTTATAGTATGATCTTGTAGCGACTTGTACATGGTTTCTTTTATTATTAAAGTACATATAGATACTTCCCTATATATGAATTGTTGGTGAACAAGGTTTATTGATCAATGATGATCAAAGGGTGAGAAATTGGTAAGAATGCTTATCTCTTCCACTTTCCTTATAGTATTGTAGTTGATGAAGCCTTGTCTGGCCTTTAAGGCAAATTGATGATTATATGAATGAGTGGTTATGATGATCACTTCATGTGTAACTTGTGCCTAGTCTTCCATTATAGTTGTGAACCTAAGTTGTGTTACTATTGTTATGAGCATTTAAATGGTTACGTAAGATAATGTGTAGGTTCTTCCATTAATAAATTATTAAGGATTGATGACCCCTACCCATGTACCCCTATGTGAATGTGTGAATAGCTAATGTTAGGAACCTTGAAGTATAATATGAAGGTTGTCTTGTCTCCTATGCTAAATTTTGTTGCTTCGTCTGTACTTGAAAGTGTAATGTGGTCTAAGAGGGTGGCTGCCTCAATATGTTGTTGATAGCCATTATATGATCATGTTGACCAATGTACACACACACTTACACTTCATGCATGTTAAAAGTAGTAAAGGTTCATGGTGTCTAAATGAAAGGTAGTTCTCATATTCACTAGTGTCTATTACTATGAATGTTAAACTTATGTGTATGATGAAGTATTTATGTGCATAGAGTCTTTGTGGGTTTATATGAAAGGATTGCTCATATTGTTATACATATAGACTTATGCATTGATATATGGGCATGTGTGATATTTATGTGTTATGTGAAAGGGTTGCACACATATATGTACACACACACATGAATGATGATCTAGTAAATGAGAGGGGCCTTGAGAGGGGTGCCCAAGAATATTATATAACTAGATAGGTGCTTGAATATGCTATAACCATATAAAGAATGAATATCTTAACCCTATGTTTTATGAAAAATGTAATTAAAGGCTTTTCAATAAAGGGAACTTAGATTAGCACCGAGTGATCTTGACATTGAGAGTGTTGACTTCCCTTGGAGGAAGATTCACCATTTGTCCCTTATAGAGTGTTGACTTCCCTTAGAGTAATACTCACCTATGGACCCACATGAGGTGTTGACTTCCCTTTGAGGAAGGTTGACCCATGTTTTCTCGTGAGAGGAGGCCAAAATTTCCCAATGGCATGTAGAGGGATTATACCTATCTCTTAGTTCCATAAACTATGCTTTCCACATAGGATCTATCAAAGTGAATTCACTTAGGATGCTAGGATGTATGTTAATGTTATACCTTTGCTAGGTAGGAACACCTTCCATTGGTGTAAGGCTCTGCAACACCAAATTCCATGTTTAGCACCCATGGTCTTAGTGTCGGTTAACACTATACTTTACCTGAAGTAAAATTGACAATGGAAGTAAAGAACTAGTATCCTAACTAGGATGACATAAGGGAGGTTACTTGGGATATGTGGAAGTAATGAACCCATCTAGACATTGCAAAAGTAGCTCCTTAGGAAGTCCTAGGAAGGTGACCTAATGTGTATGATTATGGATATGTCTTTATGCATGACATGGTAGTATTAGTCTACTTTTTATGAAGATGAGCATGGTATGAGTCTATATGATGTGATCTTATACTTATATGCACTGTGTTGGTCTAAATGACTATATGATGAAGGTTTTGTATTGACATGAATGAAGTTGTCTTTACTTGTTATGAGAATGTATAAATTGTATGTTAAAGTTTGTGGTCTCATGATGGGTTTACTAAGTACGTGTGAGGTTATGGGGCTTCACATGTACATTGCACTAGTATACTGATATTGGGGTCATGAATGAGGTCTTATAATGATGAATATGAAAAGAAGTAAAAGTATGTGTAAGTTGATGTAGCTTACTGTAATGTCCTATATCCTAGACTTGAATGTGTCTTATGATGGTCTATACTTCTATGGTTATATGTGTTGGCTTGTGTAAGTGTATGTATGCTTCCTTTGTGGCCTTACGGTGATGAATTTTAACAAGTATCACTAGAGGGTTACTTGGAACTTTAATGAATAAAATAAAAGATAGCTCACTGTTAAGGTAAAAGAGTTCACTGTAAAGTGACCTCAATTATGGCTTAAATTATATATGTGATTTTATATGATGTTTGGCCTTTGATTATGTTTCTATGAAGTATGTGAATGATATAAATTCTATTGTATAAGGTTTTATTAAGATTTACTCAAAATGGCATGAAGTATGATTTCAAAGAAAATGTCCCTTTTAAATGCATGTTTTTGCATGGTTGCCATACTTAGTGCATTCTTGTAATAATCCCGTTCTTCTCTACTTTTTACACGAAGTGTAGGTTATGGATGCTTAAAGGATGTCTTGAATGGTGAAGAGCTTGATTGATGATTTCCAAGCTCAATGAAAGGAATCCTTAAGTTCAAGGATCTCCTACTTATGTTTACTGTAAAGTTTTATGAATTATATACTTATGTTTTATGTCTTAAGGGCCGTGTCCCTAATGTACTCTAAAGTTGCTGAGTCTAAGATGGCAAAGAGACTTAAGTTCAAAGTATGTAATATGACATTTTATACATATATATGAAGTAAAGTTTCTAGCATATGATGTGCTATGAAAAGTTTTAAATTTTCCACTAAATTTACTATGTCAATGCGATATGATAACTATGGGCTTGTATAAGACCTTCGAGAGGTCAAGTACGCCATGTTACTTCTAGGGGGTGCTCCCCGGATGTGACAGTGTGACGACTCAAGAGTGCTCTAACTTCTAGGGTGTACTTGTGGTTCGTTACAAAGTTGGTATCATACCATAATGTTTTGGAGTGTCTTAGTTTGTCTCAAAACCACTTTCAATTGAATCTTGTTCATAATGTGAAGCGCGCCACATTATGAATAGGAGGGTATTGGGTGCTAGGAGAAGTTTCACTTGTTTATTCTTCAAATTGTGTCTAAGAGATTTGTATATGGTGTCTTTCCCTTGTTCCTTTTGTGATGGTCCTTAGAGTGTGACCTTTGTGAAGTTAAGTTTGAGAGAGAGAAAAAGATGAGGTGTGACTTGTTAGACGGGGTGTGAAAGATTGTGTTGATGACCTTACGTTTGTTGAGTTGCTTCATGAAGGGGTGTATTGTTAAGAGAGGTGGTAAAAAATGATTTTAGAGGTGTGAAGGAGTGGTAGTTGAGATTGGTTGAAGTTGTTTTGATCCGACCTTATAAAGGAAGGGAGGTGAGGTGAGAAAGAGTAAATGTGAGTTTCTCTTAGTAAGAGGGATGTTGTGGTAGATGGTTAGACCTTTGAGAATCTTCGGGTTTCCAATATGGACTAGATTTTGTTGTTTCAAGAGGTCTTGTATATTCAAGAGTAGGTGAGAAGGTGTTAGTAAGTTTTAAGATTCATTGAGGGAGTTCCTTGTAGTATATTTATGTTGACCTTAGATTGGGTTTCTCCTAAGTGGGGGAGTATGGTGAAGAGTATGGTTGTTGAGAGTGAGATATCCATATCTTTTCCTTATATGCTTATTCAAGCCTAAAATAAATAGTTCCTAGTAACTTGATTTATGTGGGAATATTTTGTGAAAAATGAGTTTCCAAACATTCTCCTTAAAATATGCATGTTTTCGTTGATTTCTTGTTAAATGAGAAAATGAGTTTTCATGGATGGCATCTTCCTCATGGTTAATGTGCATCTGGTGTAGGCTGCTAATTTCTTCAAGAAGATGAATACTGAGTATGTCTAAATTGTTATATGAGATTGGTTTGTTGAGTATTTATAAGAAATTTCTTAAGTGTTGCATTTGTTAAATTGTGAAGCATGTTCACTGTAAGAAAATTGAAATGTTGCTTTAATTGTGCTTCCATGAAAATTGGTTATAATGTGCTTAGAAATGATGTTTGTGAGCATGATGATACCTGGAGAAGGAAGTCCCTCCAATATAATGAGAATTGGTAAAGCATTATGCATAAGGAGTTGAAAGATGTAGTTCTAATTGCTTGAATTGCATGAAGTAAATTGATGCCTTTTTGTGGAGTGATGTTCCTCTTAACTATGTGATTGGGCTATGATGATGTGTGTTTGAGAGTGGGCTGCTTGTTTTGGTCGTTATCTCTTTGAGTGTCTAAGTGTCATTCGAGGACGAATGTTCTTAAGTGGGGGATAATATAACGACCCTAAAATGAACTAGGTTTATATAGAGCTTCACTACTGTTTCAAAGGCTTATAAATAGCTTAATTAATATGTCTGTGAATTTTGAAGTCAATACGGTTAAGACTGAAGTCTAACGGCAAGGGACGACCAAGACGTTCGACGACTAGTTGCCTATGTGCTTGCATGTGCTTATGTGTGTGTCATTATATTATGAGGTCCTTGTATTGTTAATAATAGTTATTATAGGCAGAATGTTGAATTTGGTAGGGTTTTGGAGGTCAACGTCCAAGAACATCCAAGACATTCGAAAGATAGCCTTTGGACGTCCTTCTGTGTTTGTAAAACCTCGAAAATGAGATAAGGTGTCTAGAGCATAACATGTTCATCTTAATGTTATAAGGTCCTAAAATGCCTTATTATGTTATATATAGGCAGTGTGCAAAGTTTGAAGTGATTTGGAAGTCGGACGTCAAGGGAAGTCCAAGACGTTCGACGAATAGTCGCTTATGTGCCTTATGTGTGTACGCGTTGGAAACGTCCGGGTACGACTTCTAAAGGTCCCCACAAGAGGCCCCAAAAGAAGGACCCAAGGCTGCCTAAGACACTGCATGGGCAGTGTCCCTTGACGGACCCAATGACGGATCGTTGGGCCACCAACGGACCGTCGAGCAGGTCACGTCGAAGGGGACTTGCCTTGGGCAGGTCTTAATCCAAGAATTTGTCTAAGTCTCTTGTGACGGAGGCCAGCCACGGCCCGTCAAGGCCATGGCACCCCGTCAAGGCCATCGTCGAGAGTGGCCTGCTTTTGGCAGCTGCGTTCTGTTAAATAAAGGGGTGAATGGGAAATTCACCCCACGTCCTAACCTGACTATAATAGGTTTATTTAAGTAATTTTAGGTGTATATAAGTCATCAAAAACGTGATCAACCCATTCCCAAATCCTCTCACATCTTTAAAGCCTTTCCCTCCCAAAAATGTTCTCTCAAAAACCACCATTGTTGGTGAAGCTCTAGAGCTGGACATGGATTTTCTTTGGATGAATCATGAATTTTAGAGGTTTTCATGTGGATAAAGGTATGGCAATCCTTCATCCTCAAGTAACCTTTCACTTGAAGAGTTTTTCTCAATGTTTTTCAAAGAAATCTTATTATCAAGTTTCCAATCTTCCAAATCTAGCCATGGGTTCTTTCTGAAAACGTTTTTAATGATTAAATCATGATGAATTGAAGTTAATACAATGGTTTTAATGTGTTTTCACTCCAATTGCATGATGAACCCATGTTCCTCCCAAAAATTGGTTTAGCCTTTGCATGGGCTTTGTGATCTTGACTTGTGATAGATTGAATTATGATTCCCTTACGTCGAAGTGATTATATATATTGTTATTTACATGAATTTATGTTGAATTGATGTTGAATGATCCATGAGGATCAATGTATGAATATTTCAGCATGATTAGTCTAGTTTCTATAGTTCACTGTAACATTGGCTTTCTTATGATCTAAAGTGAATTTCGATTAAGTTGTGGTTCTTGTAGCTACTATTTTAGGTTAATACCATGGTTGAATTGAGGATATAAATCATGTATGACAAAAGTAGAGAAGGCTTGGTTTGAATTAATCTAGGTTCTTCTTGTCTATGAAGTTGTAACTTGTGATCTTGACGTTAGGTTAGTCGCTATAAGAATTGATTATGGTTAATGTCTATAGCTACTGCATATAATGAAATATGAGGATGAATTATATGTAATTAATACAATATGGGTCAATTCATGATAGGTTGAATATGATTAACCTATGTCAACCTACATTCCATGAACTCCCTATATGAAGCATGCTTGTATCGACCTTAATGGCAAATTGTAGTAGTGTCTCATGTAGATTATGATTTTATTAGCTACTGCCTTAGGGTGATATGATTCATGAAATATGACCTATAATCCATATGAATGAAATTGGTTAATGATCTATGTTCTTCTACTTTCCTATTATGTGATGTATATATTATGGTATAATCGTGTAGTGATTTGTACATGGTTTCTTATATGTTTAAAGTACATTTAGCTACTGCCATATATATAAATTGTTGATAAACAAGGTGTATTGATCAATGAGGATCAAAGGTTGAAGAGTTGTTAAGAATGCTTATTCCCTCTACTCTTCTACTTCTATTCTTCTATAAAAAGGTTGATGAAGCCTTGTATGGCATTGTGTGGTATGGTCCACTTATGGTGGCGGTGTTTATCTTATTGTCATTATATATGTGTTGACAATGGCCTTGAAGGCAAATTGATGAACTTATGAATATGTGCTTAAGATGATACTATGAGAAGCTTATGCCTATTTTCCTATTCTAGTTGTGAATTAGGTTGTGTGGCTATTGTATGAGCATGTGTATAACCATGTTAGGGTAAAGTATAGGTGCTGTCATGGATGTGTTAAGATGGTTAATAACCCCTTACCTATGTACCCTTATATGAAAGTGTAAATAGCTAAAGTTAGGAGTCTTGATTACATTGTGTATATTGTCTTGTCTCCTATGCTATTATGTGTTGTGTTCTATGTACTTGGAAGTGTAATGTGGTCTAATAGGGTGGCTGACTTGAGAAGTTATCGATAGCCATTATGTGATCATGTTGGTCAATGTACACACACTCTCACTTACATGCATATTACAAGTAGTATAAGTCATAGTGTCTAAATGAAAGGTAGTTCTCATATTCAGTAGTGTCTACTGCTATGCATATTAAGATGATGTTTATGAATGTATGATTTGTATTCCCTTACTAGGATGACTTAATAGGTGTACTAGTATGGGCAAGGGTATGGGACCTTGTCTATGCACTGCACATGTGTATCTTGATAGGATAGTTCCTAGGTTTGGTTTCTATGTACATGAAGGATGAATGTATGAACATGTTATGAATATGATATAATGAAGTATGAATGTGTATAGTGTCTTAGTAGGTTTATATGAAAGTATTGCTCATATGGTTATGCCTATAGACTTATGCATTGATATATGAATATGTGTGACCTTATGTGTTATGTGAAAGGTTTGCTCACATCTAAGTATACACTCACTCACATGGATATTCTAGTTAGTGAGAAGAGGCCTTGCTAGGGGTGCCCAAGAATACTCCAAAACTAGATAGGTGCTTGAATATGCTATAAGCATATGAATGATGAATATCCTAAGCTTATGTTTTTTTATAAACAAACGTAATAAAGGCTTCTCAATAAAGGGAACTTAGCTTAGCATCGAGTGAACTTGACATTGAGAGGTGTTGACTTTCCTTGGAGGAATATTCACCATTTGTCCCTTATAGAGTGTTGACTTCCCTTAGAGAAATAATCACCTATGGACTAACATGAAATGTTGACTTTCCTTGAGGAATATTCACTCATGTTTTCTCATGAGGTGAGGCCCCATTACCAAATGGTATATAGAGGGAATACCTATCTTTTAGTTCCATAAACTATGCTTGCCACATAGGATCTAGCAAAGTCATTTCACTTAGGATGCTAGGATGTATGTTAATGTTCTACCTTGGCTAGGTAGGAACACCTTCCTTTGGTGTAAGGCTCTACAACACCAAATTCCATGTTTAGCACCCATGGTCTTATTGTCGGTTAAGGCTATAGTTTCCCTAAAGGTAAAATGGACAATGGAAGTAATTGAATAGGATCCTAACTAGGAGGACTTATGGTAAGTTACTTAGGATAGGTGGAAGTAATGAACCCATCTAGATATTGCACAAGTGACTCCTTAGGAAGTCTTAGGAAGGTGTCCTAATGCATATGATTTTGTATGTGTCCTTTATGTATGATATTATAGTCTTGGTTTGACTATGTTTATCTTGTACTATACTTTTATGATGGCATGTGTTGTCTTGTGTAGATGCTATGTATGGTATTCTCTTGTATTCCTAAGGTGATGCATTGCACCAAGTATCCCTAAAGGTTAATTAGGAGGCTAATGAATTGAAAGAAAGAGTTAATGTTAAGGTGAGTGAGTTCACTGTAAGTGACATCTATTTGTACTTAAATTCTATGTGATGTTCTATGATATTTGGCCTTTGATTGTGTTTCTATGAAGTATGTGGATGATATAAATGCTATTGATAAAGGTTTTATGATGATTTACTCAAAATGTCATGAAGTATGATTTCAAAGGAAATGTTCCTTTTAAATGCATATTTTTGCATGGTTGCCATACTTAGTACATTCTTGTGCTAATCCCATTCTTCTCTACTTTTTACCGAAAGTGTAGGTTATGGAATGCATAAAGGAGATCTATGCTTGAGGATCTTGATAGGTGATTTACCAAGCTCAAGGAAAGGAATCCTTAAGTTCAAGGATGTCCTACTAATGTCTTTAATGTGAAGTCTTTAAATATTGTATAGTTATGTAATGTGTCGTATGGGCCATGTCCCTAATGTATTCTAAAGTTATTGAGTCTAAGATGGCAAAGAGACTTAGAGTCTAAAAATGTATTATGACTTATGTTTTAAATTTTCCGCTAAATTTACTATGTCAATGCAATGAATGATATGAGAGGCTTGTCTTAGACCTCCGAGAGGTCGACGACGCCGGTTACAATCCAAGATTGTACCCTATCTTCTAGGGTATGCTTTTGGGTTGTGACAGTGTTTGTGTGTGTCTTAGCATGTTTTACATGTTCATTTCTGTTGAATTTGGTTGGATATGTGTCTAATACCTAGACATGAATATTTAGGGGTCCAACGTCCGGTAATGACTCCATGTAGGACCCACAAGGGGCCCTAGAAGAGGACCCCAAACTTAACGATACAGACTGCTAGTCAGAGGCAAACCACGACCACCAAACGATGGCAAGTCGACCAGGCGAAGGCTCGTCGGTGGGTGGCATCGATGGTTCCATGTAGCCTGCAGGTCTGGGAGTTGCAGACCCAACCAACGAGTACCAATCGACGGAGCATAGCCCAGTGGATGGTCTGTTGTTGGGCAACCGTCGATGGGCCTGTAATATGCTTGCTTCACTGTTATGGCTTGGTTTTTTTTGGCAAATTTAATCGCAAGTCTTATAAAATAGGAGGACAGTTATTTTAGGTGTATATCGGTATTTAAGATTATTTAAGTCATTAAACTCTCATTTAGACCCTAGCACCTAGATCAAAACCCCTTCCCTCCTAAACTTTCTCCAAAAACCTCCATGAGAGCTCAAGGTGAAGATAGAGCTTGATGATGGATCTTCAATGGATTTTATGCCTCAATTCTCTTTGTATTATTCTAATAAGGTATGAGAGTTCTTCATCTAAGTCTTTCTATCACCTTAGATTCAATTTCAAATATGATTTAGAAGATTTCAAAAAGATGAAAAAGTCCAATTTCTACTCTAAGTCATGGGTTCTTGCATGAAACGTTTTCAAAACATAAGATATGATGTTATTAACGTATAATTATGTTTTCCAATGAAATTCTCCATGAACCCTTGACCCTCTAAAATCTCCCAATTTGATTAAGTTATGGGTGAATTGATTAGGGCTAAATAGTAATGAATTCATGCGTAGATTGCTTAGAGCTATTGATTTATGTATAGATCATGATTGTATGGTTTATTGGATGCCTAAATTTTATAATATGAATGTTGTATATTGTTGTAGTCATTGTATATTGAGTTTATTGGATCAAATTGGTGATCATGGCAATTGGAAAGAGCCTTTGAGTATTGAGCTGGTTTATTTGGTTATGGATTAAAGTTGTGAGACTGGATTGGTTGTATGATGCCCTAACTCTCTTGATATCATCTATAGTTCTTGAATGATAATGATGATTGGTATGGTCCACTTATGGTGGTGGTACTTATGTGCTATACTTGTGAAACATGTGGCCTCGTCGACATTACTTTATGTATTATGTTATTATCATGTTATAACTTCTGTATGTGAGTATGTTGAAGGTCTTGATGACTTCAGTATACATATATATATATATATATATATATATATGTGTGTGTGTGTGTGTGTGTGTGTGTGTGTGTGAATTCATGTATGTGTTCTCCTTAATGAATATAGGTGATCATGATGATAGGCTATAGTGATGCCTTGTGTGTCTAGACTTGATGTTGAAGTATCAATTCTCTTAAATGACTATATGCACATTATTATGAGTTATGTTGATGATTTTATAGAAGTGTGTAGGATGACTAGCAAGTATACTATGGTGTACCTATGTGTTTCTTGAGTGACATGCTAGAATTGATAAGGTCAAGTATTTGTGTGTCTTGTTTTGGTAGACTTGTGTCCCTTACTTGGTACATGGAAAATGTGATTATGGATTATTGACTTACTATGCTAAAGCTTCTTAGTCTTGTATGTGTGATTGACATGTGACCTTGAACATAGTTTATTAGGTCATTTATGTGGAACCTTTAACCTAGATAGAAGGTTATGATATCATTGAAGTCGATAGCCGTAATGGTATCCTTCTTGTGTGAATGGTGGACTTAAAGTTTATTGGCTGGAACTGCATGAAATCATCCTAAGGAAACTCATTGAGCTATCCTCTTAACCATTGTAGGTAGCCTTAGAGGACCATCTTTGGTAAGGTGTAATGTGATTGGGTTGTGAACAAGTTATGGTACCTCTTCATATACTCTTTTATTGAATTACTCTATGAGAACAAAGGCTAGAACCGATCGAGTATGCTTGGGTAGTAGCTCTAGTTAAGAAGGAGGCTATAGTACAAAGAAACCCTCGATATGCCTTAACCATGTACCTACATGGGATGTTTCCTCGTTCTACTCTTTTCAAGTATATGTCACATCCCAAGACCACACCCTAGAAGTTAGGGCACAATCTTGGATTGCAACAGGCGTACTCGACCTCTCGGAGGTCTCATACTAGCCCTTCATATCATTCATCGCATATACATAACGAAAAGTAGTGCAGAATTAAAACTTTTCACAAAACAATATCATAGTCTTTAAAAAATCTTTCATATTAAAGTAATAGGAAATACTAAGTCTCAATCTCATTATCTCAAGACACAAGAGTACTTGGGACACGGCCCATACGAAATAGAAAACATAGTACTATTAAGTCTATTACAATACTTCAATAAGAAACATAAAAGATATATATGCCCTCGAGTAAAATGAGGACATACTTCAACTTCACATGAACGATACTCTAGTCCAAGTCTTGCTTTCCAAATGCTCCTCACCTACCAACCACTATAGATATAGATAAAATCATGCAATTAGTACAACCACATGTACTATGTATGGCATTATGCATAAAATCATGAAAACAGACATTTATTGAAAATATGCCTCTTTTCATTTAAATATCATAATATCATCATAAGAACAACATTTACCAACTTAGAATCACATAAGAAATCATTTAAACCAAATATCACAATTTAAAGAGACACTTTCCATTGACCTATATTCACTGTACAGTGAATTGCTTCACTGTAACAGTGAAGTACTTTGTCTTCCCTCTTTAACACTTCCTAGCATGTAGGTCTTCTCACTAAAGCTATCCTAAGATTCACTTAAGTCAGACAAAGAGAGACCGCCCATATACCCTCTCTATGTGTGCCTAAACGATCCTCAAGATTACTCATAATGAGACACATACACACCTACCATAAACCAACATACATAATATGACAATATCCCCTACCAAGACTATCAAAAGACTTACTTAAGTACTCCTACAGAGAACGCCCATACACCCTCTTCAAGGTTACATTAATAATCCTTAAGATTTCCTACGTTTAGATCATGTCAAACATAACAACCAACTTCCCTAACTAGAGTCATTCTCAAGAATTCCATAGATAAGACATGAAGAGATCATCCTTTATGTCCTCTTCACAGTTTAACTAAGGAATCCTTAAGTCACTTTAGATTAGGTACTCATCAATTCACATACTCATTATCATTAAGTCATTACATTACTTAGTTCATTTAAGAGACATTAATCACATAAAGGACATTCAAATAATGGTCTTGGAAAAGACCTAGGGATTCTTACTAAAATCTTCAAAGCCTATTGTGCAATGTCAAGATAGCGTCCCATACCACCACCTAAACCTCATAGAAATTCTGTAATGCTAATAGGTATCCCATATCATGAGAATAGGCAATAACCTACATAGACCATGGTAGCAAAACATGGAATCCGGAGTTCTATCCTACTCCAATGAGGTTGTTCTACTTTCCAATGGTAGAACTTAGACACATCCCATGTAGGCACATGGCTAAGGAATATGAAGGGCTTATTTGTATTCTAGCCTCATTCTTTAACTAGAACTACTTCCCTTGCCATACTCACTCGGTGCTAGCCTTTGTTCTCATAGATTAATTCACATTAAGGTTCATACAAAAGGGTTCCATATAAAGTTCATAACCCAATTACATTTACCGTACCAAAGAATGGTCCACTAGGGCTACCTCCCTATGGCGACAAGAAGCTCATCATGACATTCCTAAGGATTGATATGATGCCGTTCCAGCCAATCAACCTTAAGTCCATCATTCATTACATGACGGATACCATTACGGCTTTCGACTTCAAGTTTCATAACCTTACCACTAGGTTCAAGTTTTCACATAAAGGACCCTCTTATCATAATTCAAGGTCTCACCTAACATTCATTCATTCAAGAATAAGATGATTTAACTTCCTAATTCAAGACATCACATATTCATATTCATACATGCATCATGTAAGGGACACAAGTCTACCTAAACAAAACGCAACATACTTCAATTTAACACATATAGCATATCATTCTTTAGACACTTAGGATTGACCCTTATCAATATTATGTGAACATATTCATAACTTTAACATCATCAACATAACCATTATAGACTCATGTTGCCAAGTTGGGAACAACCATGTATCAACTCTAAAACTACACACTTAACACATAGTCATAACATAACATGATCAACTAAATAACATCAATAGAATAACACATACTTTCACATTACTTCACATATAGGTAGATATGATCATACTTAACATAATCAACTACACAAATCAACATAATACTTCAACTATTTGCCGACAAGGCCATGATCATCAATATACTTAAAATAATGCCGACAAGGCCACGTCGATTCATATAACACCGCCACCATAAGTGGAACAAACCAATCATAACATAATTGAAGTCTAATTAACATTAAATAAAGGAAAATAGAGCAGCGTACCACCACTTCATCCTCAACACTTCAAGCCAATGTCAAATAATCCAATTCAATATCATAAGGCCCTTACCCATGGTCATGAACATCAATTCAATACATAACCTATAATACTCAATGAAATGTAAGACAATTAAATATAGACTTTTCAATTTAATATCAATTAGATAACAATTGAATACAATTCTTGCATCATTAGAAAGCCCATAAGAAACTACACATTAATTCATAAGCATTAGACCAATTTCAATTAAACCATAAATTAGTCAAAACTAGAGTTCATCAATTACATGTGTTCATAGGTCAATTGAGCTAAAATCACCTTAATAACCACAATTCAATCCCTAAACAATGATTAAAAACCATTAATGCAAGAACCCATGGTAGATGATGAAATAGGTCAATTCATCTTTTGAAAACTTTAGAAAACATCTTTGAAAGTTGGCCTCCTTGATGAAACGAGTTTGAAGGATCAAATTACATACCTCAATGAATATAATACTTCAATTTGATGAAGAATCTACACTCAAATCACCAATCCAAGCTCTTCCTTGAGTTTTAGCTTTAATGGAGTATTAGGGAATTTCTAAGGGATTTTGGGGTTTTGATTTTGAAGAATGAAATCTTCTAAATTTTAAAGACTTATAAAAACATTTTAAATGTTCAAAAGACCCCTTAGGAACCTCCAATACTCTTATTTGGAAGTGGAGTGAAATTACAAGTTCACCCCTCACTTGGCAGTGAACCTGCACGCATGGACAACACCATCGATGGTTGGCAGTCGACAGACCGTTTGTCCACAAACGGACCGTCATGTCATCCCACTGTTTGGTTCAGAGACTCAACATTGGTCTCTTCTCTCCCTACACTATGTCCCAACCGATGACCTGCCACCGACAGACCATCCCTTGACCAACGGACCGTCCCTTGGTCCGTGGTCTAGGACTGAGGCTTTTCCTTGGTCCCTCCTTCCCCAGGCTAAGTCCTAATTGACGTAGCACCACACATGTGGCGTCGACTGACCCACGGGGCGTCGATTATCTTCCGTGGTTTGGGCTATCTTGGGCAGCCTTGACACCAACTTTTGGTCCTTCCTCAAAGACCCTTGGATGGTCCTTGGGGATACCTTCCCGGACGTTTCCAACCCAAACATGACCGTATACAAGTTTAGGACCTCTCACATGAATTTCACCCAAAACTAACATGTAAAACTCAAAGAAACATGCCTAGACACACAAGGTCATTTGAAGGCACATCTTTTGAACGTCATGGACGTTCTTGAGCGTTTGACCTCCAAACTTCTCGAAACTTGACACACTTCCTATATACATCAAATAAACTCATTTAAGGACCATAAAACCTCATTAATCACACATAAACACATAGAACCACATATGAGTCACTTAGGTGACTCGGTCGCAGAACGTCTTGGTTGTCCCTTGACGTTTGACTTCCAATGCACCTAAAATCTTAGATACTGCCTATATACCATATAATAGACATGTTTAGAACCATATGAAACGATGAAAACAATGTTAGGATCTAGTTCACCTATGTCGTTTTCAGGATCTTACAGTAGAACACCCTCGATCGGAGAAGGTTCATGACTCCGAATTCCATGCATAGCTAGCATGGTCTATGTTGGTTATTGCCTATTATAATAATGTGGTATACATACTATTGTTGGATAAGTTCAATGAAGTTTAGGTAGTGGAATGGGACACTATCTAAACATTGCACGATTAGGCTTTGAAGATGTTAGTGTGTGAGTCCCGAGGTCTTTCTCCAAGACCATTATGTGAATGTCCTTAAATGTTGAATGTCTTCTAAAGGAATTAATGAATTTAATAACTTAAGTGAAGACATGTTAATTGAAAAGGTATCTATCTAGGGTAGCTTTATTGATTGTCTAGGTAGTCTTGGAGAGGGTGTATGGGCGTTCTTTTCTTGTCTTGCTTAGGTGAGTCTTAGAGTAACTCTAGTAGGGAGTTTTATTAATGAAATGTGAATAATATTATCTTAGGTAGTTTAAAGGATCTCTTTGGTGTGTGTTAAGGGATTGTATGGGCGGTCGCTTTATAACTCATCAAGTGAGCCTTAGAATCCCCTTTGGTAGGAGGATCTCATTTTTATGTGCTTTGAAGTGTTGTTGTTTTTCTATCATGATATGTGGCTTATATGTGAAGTTGATGTGATAAAGGTTGCTTGAATTATTCTATATGTGATTTATGTTTTGTGATATGTCTTTTAAGCTATTTTACGAAGGTTTTGTCAAATGTCATGAAAAGCATTTTATTTACTAAATGTCTCTTTTTCATGGTTTTTGCATGGCTTCCATACTTAGTGGATTCAATGTCCTAACCCCTTTCTTTTCCCTTTTTGACTAAAGTGTAGGGATATGGAGACACTATATGCCATAGAAGAAGGATAGGTTTCTAAGTGTTGTAGATGATTTTTTGGTGAGTCCTATTCGATTCGATGACAATATCCCTGTTCCTTATGTCTTAGTCTTTATATTATGTCTTGGATGGGCCTATTCCCTAATATTTTATATTCCATAGTGTAGATCATCTAATGAGACATTGTAAAGGTTTTATGTTTTAAAGAAAGTCTTCTGCTTGCATATTGATTCAAGAGTTATTCGTGTGTGAAGAAAGTTTTAAGTTCTTAATTATTTTCGATAGTATATTATGCAATGAATGATATGAGTGGCTTATTTGAGACTTCTTGGAGTCTCATATGTCGTGTGATGACGCAAGAATGCTCTAACTTCTAGGGTGTACTTGTGGGTCGTTACAATCATGAGTAGTTGTAGATGCACTAGGATCATCTAAGGGTGTATCTTCCAACGAAGCCTGCACAAATGCATCCACAATGGGCTTCTTAGTCTCACTGAGTCCCTCATCGGAGGCTTTCTCAACAACCTCCAACATCTACTCATCTGTCTCCGCCTTAAACTCGGGATCAGTTGTCTCCTCTACTCTAATTTCATCTTCGGTGGTAGTCGGAGGCATCTCTCGTACATATGGGATCTCCACCGTCCCAAAAATCATTTACACGTCACTGGACTTCAGCTGATCCAAATCACTCCTCAACGCAACAATAGCGATATTTAAAGCCGCCACCTCCTCAGTGGCCTTTTTTCCACGCTCACACAATGCTATCCTAGCCGCATGGGCTCAATGGTAGTGCTCAATAGTGTCACAACATTAGATAGGGAAGTCTAAATAATACCCTAAATGGAGGCCTCAAGTCTAATAGCACGAAGTTCGGTAGAATGGGCAAGCTTACAACCATTCACAATACACTTACAAGCTTTTAGGCATGAAATGATCTTACCCCTGGGGTTTAAGTTTCCTCCCTTCCATTCCATAATGGGTTCATTAGGAAATTGAAATTTAACTACCCTTGTTCTATAATCAATTAAAGCAAAATAAGCATGTAACCAATCCATCCCCAATATGACATCAAAATACAACATATCAAGTTCTACCAAATCAAGTAATATAACTCTATTGGGAAAGGAAATAGGACAACCAATATAGACTCTTTTAGCCACCACGGAATCACCCACCGCAATTGTCACATCCGGGGATCACTCCCTAGAAGTAACATGGCGTACTTGACCTCTCGGAGGTCTTATACAAGCCCATAGTTATCATTCATCACATTATCATAGTAAATTTAGTGAAAAATTTAAAAATATTCATAGCACATCATATGCTAGAAACTTCACTTCATATATATATATATAAAACCTACGTAATAATACATATTTAGACCTTAACTCTCTTTGCCATCCTATATTCAACGTCATACGAGTACCTTAGGGACACGGCCCTTAAAACATAATACATAAATATAATACTAAAGAACTTTACACTAAACTAAACATTAGGACATCCTTGAACTTAAGGATTCCTTACCTTGAGCTTGTGAATTCACATATCAAGCTCCTAATCTTTTAAATACATCCATTAAGCATCTATAACTTACACTTTTTGTAAAAAGTAAAGAAGAATGGAGTTAGTACAAGAATGCACTAAGTAACCATGTAAAAACATGAATTTAAAATGGACATTTTTCTTGAAATCATACCTCATGCCTTTCTGTGGAAACTTCATAAAACCTTGATACAATAGCATTTATATCATTCACATATTTCATATAAACATAATCAAAGGCGAAACATCACATAAGGTCACATATAGAATTGAAGGCATTTTAGATTCACATTACAGTGAGCTATTTACCTTAACAGTTAACTAATTTCATTTACAGTGAACTTCATTTGTTTTAACTCCTTAACCTCCCAAGTAACCCTATAATGATACTTGGTGCAATTCATCACCTTAAGGCCACAAAGCAAGCATACATATAATTTACATAAGGCAACATATACCATTATAGAAGTATAGTACAACATAGACATATTTAAGCCAAGACTATAGGGACATTACCGTGAACTCTATTCACTTTGCATATATACTAACTTCACTTCACATAAATCATTATAAGACCTTATTCATGACCCCAATCTAAGTCTACTAGTACAATGTACATGTGAAGCCCCATAACCTCACACATACTTAGTAAACCCATCATGAGACCACAAACCTTAACATCCAATTCATACATCATCATGTTAATTGAAGACAACTTAATTCTTATCAACAACCTTCATCATATAGTCATTAAGACAAACATAATGCATATAGGAATAAGACCACGTCATATAGACTCATACCATGCACATCTTCATAACAAGCAGGCCAATACTACCAAGTCATGCGTAAGGAACATATACATAGTCACGCGCATTGGAACACCTTCCTAGGAGTTCTCTCAAGAGCCACTTGTGCAATGCATAGGTGGATTCCCATACCCCCACATACTCTAAGCAACTACACTTAGGTTATCCTAGTTAGGGTCCTTACTTTACTTCCATTGTCCATTTACTTTTGGGAAACTATAGCCTTAACAAAAACTAAGACCATGGGTGCTAAACATGGAATTTGGTGTTGTAGAGACTTACACCAATGGAAGGTGTTCTCACCTAGCCAAGGTAGAACATTGACATATAGCCTAGCATACGAAGTGAATTGACTTGCTAGATCCTATGTGGCAAGCATAGTTTATGGAACTAAGCGATGGGTATGATCCCTCTACATGCCATTTTAAAATTGCGGCCTCATCTCATTCGAAAACATGGGTGAACCTTCTTCAAAGAGAAGCTACCACCTCGTGTGGAACCATAGGTGAATATTCCTCTAAGGTAAATCAACACTCTAGAACGAACAAATGATGAATTTTCCTCCAAGGGAAGCCAACACCTCTCATTGTCAATTTCACTCGGTACTAAGCTAAGTTCCCTTTATTAAATGACTTTATTATCATTTCTTTATAAAACATATGCTTAGGATATTTACTCCTCATATGCTTATAGCATATTCAAGCCCCTATCTAGTTTTAGAGTACTCTTGAGCACACCTTTCAAGGCCCCTCTAATGAATAGATCTTCATACATGTGTGTGTATACATATATGTTAGCAAACCTTTCACATAACACATAAATTCCACACATGTCCTTATATAAATACATGAAGGTATATGTATAACTATATGATAAATCCTTTCATATAAACACACAAAGACACCATGCACATTCATACTTCATCATATCATATAAGTCATATTCATAATATGCCCATACATTCATTTTCATATACATAGAAACCAAACCTAGGAACTATTCTATCAAGGTACACATGTGAAATTCATAGACAAGGTCCCATACCCTTGGCCATACTAGTACACCTATCAAGTCATCCTAGTTACGTATACATAAAATACTTCACATACATACACTTTACATGCATACTAGTAGACATTAGTGCATATCAGAATTACCCTTTCATTCAGACACCATGAACCTTTATTACTTTTAAGCATGCATGAAGTGTGAGTGTGTGTGTACATTGGTCGACATGATCACATAATACCTATCAACAAAACGTTGAGGCAGCCACCCTCTAAAGACCACAATACACTTTCAAGCATAGACTACCCAACACACAACAACATAGGAGACGAGCCAATTTCATATTACACTTAAGACTCCTAACTTTTGTTGTTCATTCATTCACATAGGGGTACATAGGTAAGGGGTTAATAACCATTATAACTCATCAATAACAAAACCTACACTTTACCCTAACAAGATATACACATGTGTATACATAAGCCATACAACCTCGATCACAACTAGAAAAGGAATATATTTCACATAGTGTGATAATCATAACCACACACTCATATATTCATGAATTTGCCTTCAAGGAAATAATAAACACATATATAGATTGACAAGAAGTTAACACCGCCACAATAAGTGGACCTTACCACACAATTCCATACAAGGCTTCATCAACTACAACAATATAGAAAACTAGAGGGAAAGAGCAATTCTTACCAATTCATCAACCTTTGATGATCATTGATCAATAAAATCCTTTTATCAATAATTCAAGTATAAGGCAGTAGCTAAACATAAATTAACATAAATAAAACCATACTCAAATCCCTACAAGATCAAGATACCAACATAGGCACTAACTATTAATTCAATAGTGAGTAGAGGAAGTAGGAAATCTTAACAATTTCCCAAAGTATTGATCATGAATCATATTTTACCAATAAAGTACATGCTAGGTAGTATCTAAAGAGATAGAAATCAAGTCTTAATCATGCTTTATTCATCTTAGAATATAGAGCACATCACCTACATATCATTATCAATTCCTAGACTAGAAGAACCTAGATCAACTCATAAGCCTTCTTCACTTTTATCATACAATATTTATACTTACAATTCAATCATTATATTAACCTAAGGAAGTATCTACAAGCATCCTATCATAATCGAATTCCAATATTAAACATTATAAGATCAATGTTACAGTGAACATATGGAGATCTAAGCAAGGCATGTTAAAATCTTCATACATTGATCCACATGGATCCTTAATCATCACTTCATCATCAATACACGTAAATAACAGTAGATATAACAATTCAATGTAAGAAAATAACAAATCTACCAATAACAAGCCACGATCACCATGCCCATGCAAGGGCTAAATTCAGTTTGGGAAGGGACATGGGTTCATAATGCTTTTGGATTAAATTTCACGTTAAAACCAATACATTATCATCAATTCATCATGATTAAGCCATTAAAAAGGTTGTTAGTAAGAACCCATGGCTACATTAAAGAAGAAGAGATTTGATCATATTTTCTCTTTGAAAACTTTGAGATTAACTCTCCAAGTGAAAGGTTATATAGAGATGAAACCATACCTTTATCTAGATGAAACCTCTAAAACGTGATGAAGAATACATGGAAATTCAAGATCAAAGTTGTTGTTGAGCTTCACCATCAATGTAGGTTTCAAGGAGAATTGGTTTTGGAGGGAAAGTCGATTTTGTGTGAATGGGATTGGGAATGGGTTGATAACGTTTGTGATCCTATGAATACACCCAAAAATAATGAAATAAATCAAGTAGGGTCAGGTTAGGACGTGGGGTTAATTTCCCATTCACCCCTTTCATGAAACAGTGCGCAGGCAGTGACACCAGGCCTGCAACGACGGACACAAACGTTGGGGCGTTGGCCCATCGACGGATCGTCCTGTGCCTCCGTCGTTTGGGTGTGAGGCTATATTGTGGGCAAGACTTGTCCAGGATAAGTTCCCATCGATGCCTCCCCATCGAAGGGGCGTCAGTTGAGCTCGTCGATTGACACTTCCAAGGCAGTGTTTCGACAGCCTTTGGGTCCTTCTTGTTGGCCCTTTTGCAGGGCCCTTGGGAAGTCGTACCCGAGCGTTTCAAACTTAAATATGAACATTAAATAGTCAAGGACCTTACACATAAGTTTCACCCAAAATAATTACACATAACACGTCCAAACATGTGAGGCCCCATCAAGACACACACATGCATGTCTCAAAGACTATCTATCGAACGTCTTGGACGTTCATGGATGTTTGACCTCTAAACTTCAAGAAACTCCATACACTGCTTATAAACATCATTATAATTAATTTTAAGACTTCATAAGCTTATGAAATACAAATATAAAAACGTATAGACACATGAGGCACATAGGTAACTAGTCGTCGAACGTCTTGGTCGTCCCATGATGACTTGCAAATCATGTGAAACATTAAACACTGTCTCAATACCATATTTTAAACCGTTTTAGGACCTTAGACCCTTAGGAAAACCATGTTAGGATCTATACACCCTAACTCATTTTGGGGGTCTTACAAAATCCCTCACTTGGGAACATTCGTCCTCAAATGACACTTAGAGCACTTTAGTCACAACAAGGACTTCAATGACTCCTAGAGAAGTACAAAATGATCATAACATAATCACATAGAATTCAATGCACCAAACTTACAAGGAACACAAACTTCAAACAACTTAGCATTCAATGACACAATCAAGCCACACTTTCACTCACTTATGCTCATCACATCAAACACTTAGGAACTTCCCATGTTCATATGAGGAACATTATTATCCTAATCATAACATGATCATTACATTTTCAATTCAGTAAGACCTAATCGTTCACCCTTCGTTAAATCAGACTAAGGCATATTCCACATCATTCAAAAGCAAGTAGACACTCATACTTCAATGCACATAGACTTGAGTCAATTGAATCAACAATGATCTTTATTAGTTAGACCTAGTGCCATGAACGTCATACTCAACCATACCATTCATAGTTGTGTCCATGGAGGAATGTCCTTCTCCTCAACACACTTACATGTATCATGAGTTCACACCCAACCAAAGCACAAGGTCAATTACTTTATATAAAATGAGAATTCTCAACTTTTACACCAAGGCATGTTCATGTTTCCTTCCTAGTGAAGTCTAAATGGTAAGTCACACCAAGTACATCACAACAAATAGGAAACCATTTAGAAAAAATGTCAATTTCTAACATAGCAATAGCATTCACAGTAAGCATCATTTGGGGAAAATAACACAAATCATAGGCACACACATGAACACTTAGCTAAACATGCTTTCATTTTTCAAGAGTGAGCCTACAATAATGTTTTCTTAACTTCTCTCGTGAAGTCAAATGCAAAACTAGCATATTAGGATGCACAATCAACATGAGAAAAACAATGAAGTTAATCAAAATTCTTTTTCAAGTACTTTAAAATCTTCAAAATATCCTTAAGGTAGTGTCAATCAATACATACCAAACATATAAACGTCATGCAAATCATACTTTATGCAAAACTCTATTCATGAACAAGCTTACTAAGAATTCATTAGTTTCAAGTTCAAGCAAAAATAGAAGGACAAGGTAGAAAATATCTACAACCTTACTACTCCATCACCATCCCCCACTTAGGGTAAGCCCAATTAAGAGCAACTTAACCCAATCTTAAAGAGGATATTAGCCTTTCAACAAACAAAGAGGTTGCAGTAACTTACAATAAGGGCTTCAATGGCATTCTAAACTTTATCACCTATGCAAATTATCCCCAAAAATCAAGTTAGGTCATACTACCCAACAACATAAGATTTTAAACAATACAATAAACACCTAGGTCATACAACATTAGGGAAAAACAACAAGGAGACCTAGCCATAAAATTTCTTCTTTTTCCTTGAACATTACAGTAAGGTGACTTCAAGGTCAATAACACCCACATCATCACCCTACAAGGACAAGCATACTACCTTCACACCTAGGATCAAGTCTATACAAAGGACTCCATTCCATACTAGGCAACTAGAAAGAACCACACATATACAAGGGCAACACTTAAACCATTAATACATATATAAGGCAACATTGAACTATCAACATACATATATAGGCAACATGCCATTCTTGGCCATTTACCACACTTCCTAAACCATTTCAATTCTAAACCACATCATAAGACTATCACCATGTAAGACCATATAGTAACATACCATCCAAAAGAGACTCATTTTAACCATAATAACTTCTAACATGCTTTAACTATATCATGACATGCATTTCTCAACATAACATGCTATTTCACATAAATCTCATATGTAGCCACAAAGGGCATCATATCAACCAAAAATGCAAAAACTCACCTTCACACAAACTCAATTGAACCATAAAACCAAGATAACACATAAACTCACCTATTCTCCCTCAGGCATAAAGTACCATCTCATAAAAGCAATCACATCTAAAAGACCACCGGACAGGAAAACATAAGAGAGAGATCTTATAGAGTTAGGTTCTATGGCACTATATGAGAATGATGAAGAAGGGAAACTCTATTGTACTATAGCCTCCCGTACCATTTGATGTGTTGCGACTCACCACCAATGATATGAGACTCTACTAGACGTGGCAATATGAGACTTTTTGGACCCTAAACCACTTTTAAAACCTCATGCTCTGATACCACGTTTGTCACATCCGGGAAGCACTCCGTAGAAGTAACATGGCTTATTTGACCTCTTGGAGGTCTTATACAAGCCCATAGTTTTCATTCATCCCATTTTCGTAGTAAATTTAGCGGAAAATTAAAACTTTTCATATTGCATCATATGCTAGAAACTTCACTTCATATATATATATATATATATATATATATATATATATATATATATAAAACATAAGTCACAATACATATTTAGAACTTAAGTCTTTTTGCCATCCTAGACTCAAGGTCATACGAGTACCTTTGGGACACGGCCCTTACAACATAATACATAAATATAATACTAAAGAAGTTTACAGTAAACTAAACATTAGGACATCCTTGAACTTAAGGATTCCTTTCCTTGAGCTTGTGAATTCACATATCAAGCTCCTCATCTTTTAAATACATTCCTTAAACATCCATAAGCTACAGTTTGTGTGAAAAGTAGAGAAGAATGGAGTTAGTACAAGAATGTACTAAGTATGACAAACATGCAAAAACAAGCATTTAAAATGGACATTTTTCTTGAAATCATACCTCATGCCTTTTTGTGAAAACTTCATAAAACCTTGATACAATAGCATTTATATCATTCACCTATTTCATATAGACATAATCAAAGTCCAAACATCACATAAGGTCATATATAGAATTTAAGGCATTTTAGAGTCACATTACAGTGAGCTATTTACCTTAACAGTGAACTAATTTCATTTACAGTGAACTTCTTTTCTTTTAACTCCTTAACCTCACAAGTAACCCTCTAATGTTACTTGGTGCAATGCATCACCTTAAGGCAACAAATAAAGCATACTTACAATTTACATAAGGCAACACATATCATCATAAAACTATAGTACAACATACACATATTTAATCCAAGACTATAAGGACATTATAGTGAACTCTATTCACTTTGCATATATCCTATCTTCACTTCACATAAATAATTATAAGACCTTTTTCATGACCCCAATCTAAGTCTACTAGTGCAATGTACATGTGAAGCCCCATAACCTCACACATACTTAGTAAACCCATCATGAGACCACAAACCTTAACATCCAATTCATACATCATCATAGTAATTGAAGACAACTTCATTCATGTCAACAACCTTCATCATATACTCATTAAGACCAACATAATGCATATTGGAATAAGACCACATCATATAGACTCATACCATGCACGTCTTCATAACAAGTAGGCCAATACTACCAAGTCATGCACGAGGAACATATAAATAGTCACACGCATTAGAACACCTTCATAGGAGTTCCATCAAGAGCCACTTGTGCAATGCATAGGTGGAGTTACATACCCCCACCTACAATAAGTAACTACCCTTAGGTTATCCTAGTTAGGGTGCTTACTTTACTTCCATTTTAACTTTTACTTTAGGGAAACTATAGTCTAAACAGACACTAAGACCATGGGTGCTAAACATGAAATTTGGTGTCGTATAGCCTTACACCAATAGAAGGTGTTCACACCTAGCCAACGTAGAACATTGACATATATACTACCATACGAAGTGAATTCACTTGCTAGATCCTATGTGGAAAGCATAGTTTATGGAACTAAGAGATAGTTATGATACCTCAACATGCCCTTTGGAAATTGAGGCCTCATGAAAAAACATGGGTGAACCTTCCTCAAAGGGAAGCCACCACCTCGTGTGGAACCATAGCTTAATATTAGTTTAAGGGAAATCAACACTCTATAAGGAACAAATGGTGAATCTTCCTCCAAGGGAAGCCAACACCACTTATTGTCAAGTTCACTCGGTGCTAAGCTAAGTTACATTTATTATCATTTCTTTATACAACATAGGCTTAGCATATTTACTCCTCATATGCTTATATCATATTCAAGCACCTATCTAGTTTTAGAGTACTCTTTAACACACCTTTCAAGGCCCCTCTATTGACTAGATCTTCATACATGTGTGTGTGTATACACATATGTGAGCAAAACTTTCACATAACACATAAATTTCAGACATGTTCATATATCAATGCATGAGTCTACAAGTATAATTATATGAGAAATCCTTTCATATAAACAAACTAAGACACCATGCACATTCATACTTCATCATATCATATAAGTCATATTCATAATATGCCCATAGATTCATTTTCATGTACATAGAAACCACACCTAGAAACTATCCTATCAAGGTACACATGTGCAATGCATAGACAAGGTACCATACCCTTTCCCAAACTAGTTCACCTATAAAGTCATCATAGTTAAGGTATACATAACATACTTCACATGCATATATTTTACATGCATAGTAGTAGACATTAGTGCATATGAAAATTACTCTTTCATTTAGACACTGTGAACCTTTACTACTTTCAAGCATGCATGAAGTGTGAGTGTGTGTGCACATTGGTCGACAAGTTCACATAATGGATATCAACAACACATTGAAGCAGACACCCTCCTAAGACCACAATACACTTTCAAGCATAGACCACCCAACACACAACAGCATAGGAGTCAAGCAAACTTCATATTACACTTAAGATTCCTAACTTTTGTTGTTCATGCACTCACATAGAGGTACATAGGTAAGGGGTTATTAACCAATATAACTCATCAATGGCATCAACTACACTTCACCCTAACATAGATATACACATTCTTATAAAATAGCCATACAACCTAGATCACAACTAGAATAGGAAAGTAGGCATAAGTTTCACATATGAGATCATCATAACCACACACTCATGTATTCATCAATTTGCCTTCAAGGACATAATTAACATATATATAGATTGACAAGAAGTATACACCGCCACCATATGTTGACCTTACCATACAATGCCATACAAGGCTTCATCAACTACAACAATATAGAAAAGTATATGGAAGGAGCAATTCTTACCAATTCATCAACCTTTGATCATCATTGATCAATAAAAGCCTTTTTTAAATAATTCAAGTATAAGGCAGTAGCTAAACATACATTAACATAAACTAAACGATACTCAAATCCCTACAAGATCAAGATACCAACATAGGCACAAACTATCAATTCAATAGTGAGTAGAGGAAGTAGGCCATCTTACAGATTTCCCAAAGTATTGACAATCAATCATATTTTACCAATAAAGTAAATGCTAGGCAGTAGCTAAAGAGATAGAAATAAAGTCTTAATCATGATTTATTCATCTTAGAATATAGATCACATCACCTACATAGCATTATCAATTCCTAGACTAGAAAAACCTAGATCAACTCATACCAAGACTTCATCACTTTGATCATACAAGATTTATACTTACAACTCAATCATGATATTAACCTAAGGCAGTAGCTACAAGAATCCTATCATAATCGAATTCTAATTTTATACATTATAAGATCAATGTTACAGTGAACACATGTAGATCTAAGCTAGGCATATTCAAATCTTAATACACTGATCCACATGGATCCTTCATCATCAATTTATCATCAATAAACGTAAAACACAGTAGAAATAAATAGTTCAACTTAAGAGAATCACAAATCAAACAATAACAAGCCACGATCACCATGCCCATGCAAGGTCTAAATTGAGTGTGGGAAGGGATATGAGTTCATAATGCAATTGGATTAAATTTCAAGTTAAAAACAATAAATTATCATAAATTCATCATGATTAATCCATTAAAAACTTTTTTAGAAAGATCCCATGGCTAGATTGAAGAAGAAGAGAATTGATCATATTTTCTCTTTGAAAACTTTGAGATTAACTCTCCAAGTGAAAGGTTACTTAGAGATGAAGGATTACCATACCTTTATCTATATGAAAACCTCTAAAACATGATGAAGACTCCATGGAAATCCAAGATCCAAGTTGTTCTTGAGCTTCACCATCAGTGGAGGTTTCTAGGGAGAATTGGTTTTAAAGGGAAAGTCTATTTTGTGTGAATGGGATTGGTAATGGGTAGATCACGTTTGTCATCCATTAAATACACCCAAAAATAATGAAATAAACCAAGTAGGGTCAGGTTAGGACATGGGGTGAATTTCCCATTCACCCCTTTAATGAAACAATGCGCAGGCAGTGACACCAGGCTTTAATCGACAGACACCAATGACGGGGCGTTGGTCCATCAACGGACCATCTTGTGCCCCTATCATTTGGGTCTAAGGATGTCATGTAGCCAAGAATTGTCCAGGATAAGTGCCCATCGACGCGGTGTCATTCCACCAACAGTGCGTCAGTTGAGCTTGTCGATTGACACTACAGAGGCAGTGTCTCTATAGCCTTTGGGTCCTTCTTGTGGGCCCTTTTGCGGGTCCCTTGGGCAGTTTTACCCGGGAGTTTCAAACTTAAATATGAAAATTAACAATTCAAGTACCTTCCACATAAGTTTCAACCAAATCAAATACACGTAACACGTCCAAACATGCTAGGCCCCATCAAGACACACACATGCATGTCTGAAGGACTATCTTTCGAACGTCTAGGACCTTCTTGGACGTTTGACCTCAAAAGTTAATGAAACCTTATACACTGCTTATAAAAATCATTATAACTAATTTTAATACTTCATAAGCTCATGACAAACAAATATAAGAACGTATAGACAGATGAGGTACATAGGTGACTAGTCGTCGAACCTCTTGGTCGTCCCTTGATGTTTAACTTCCAAATCACCTAAAACTTTACACACTGCCTCAATACAATATTATAAACCATTTGAGGACCTTATACCCTTAGTACAAACATGTTAGGATCTAGACACCCTATCTCATTTTGGGGGTCTTACAAGGATAGAAACCGAAAAGTGTTCATCTAAGACATCGAGAAGCATATCAAATTTCATAGCCACAAAATAAGTCACAAAAGAAAAAGTGTCACCGGGATCCAACACTGCATATACATTAATTTAAAATACTTGGAACATACCGGTAACGACATCCTGAGAGATCTCTTGCTCACCTCAGGATTAGAGAGCATATAAGTGATTCTTCTTAGGAGCATCGAGTTTCGGAGCACTTGCTTGTGCTTAAGCATTTTACCTTCCTTGAGCCTTCATCATAGGGAAATCACTCTTTATGTGGCAACTCTTACCACAACCATAACAATTACCCATGCCAAGTAGGCACTTGCCTTCATGTTTTTTACCACACTTTGCACAAATAGGATTCTCCACATAAGAACCACCACGTTTTCCCTCTTGAGGCGCTGGGGTAGACACCTTACCTTTGTTGAACCTTGGATTATTAGGAGGACCTTGGATGGAAAACCTCTTCTTGAATCTTAGCTTGTCTTGAACCTCAAATCTAGTCTTGGAAGAATTTCCTTTTTCGGCCCTTGTCCTCTTCAACTCCCTACCAACTTGCTTAAGATTTTGCTCCTCATATTTGTTTAGCATGAACCAAGAGACGAGAGATTTCCATTTTAGGAATCAACATAGTCGACATACATTCATTAATCACAAGGTAAGATATCCCCATAAAAAATTCGATCATCTTAGCCCTATATTCCGCCACCATAGTGAGAGCATGTTTTGATAGATGAGTAAACTTGAGGCTATACTCTTTCACACTCATACCCCATTGACGAAGATTGATAAATTATTGCATTTTCCTCTCCCTCAATTCTAAGGAAAAGAACCTATCAAGAAAGGTCGTCTTGAATTATGCCCAACTAACCGGACCTTCTCCAACGAGCATCTTATATTTCCATTGTTCATACCAAACTTAAGCCACATCTTTGAGTTCATAGGGTTCTTGTTCCGCATTTTCTTGAGAAGACACACCCATAGCATCTAGCACCTTGAACACTTCGTCAATCGACCCTTGTGGGTCCTCCTCAACTTTTAAGCCAAAGAAGGTAGGGAGATTATTTTTTGTGAAATCCCTAATGCTAAAATCGGTAGTGTTAGGGTTCACTTGGACCCTAGTATCCCTATCAACTTGAGTGGCTATCACTTTATTAAAGCTTTGAATGGCCGCCTTTATCTAAACATTAGACATAACCACTTCTTCAATAGGAACTTGAGGGTTTTGAGGAGCTTGAGGGGAAACAATCTAATTCTTTCTCCTATTCAGCCCTTAGAGCATTGTTCCTCCTTGTATTAATTGCCTATAAGATCATGAAAAGGATTAGAAGAAAGGACTAGATAGATTAAAAACTCTTAGGCACGATCAAAGAATGTCAAAAGAGTGGGAGTTCCTAAGCATCTCATAGACTCTCATTAATAAGTGTGGCGCGCTTCACATCCATGAAAAAAACTCTGCTTGACGTGGTATGTTATGTTATCAATCCTAAATTATTTGAAACCTTATGCTCTAATACCAAGTTTGTAACGACCCAAAGGTATCCCCTAGTCGTTTTCGGCATATTCGACCTCGAAGATGTCTTATACAATCCCTTAGCATACATCATAGCATGTATCATAGAATAAAAGTGCGGAAAATTTAAAATTTTACTTTGGAAGTTCACTTCATTTCATATAAGAAAAATATAATCTAACTTTGTGACAATGTACTATCTAGACATAAAGGAATAGAAACTTGGGACTTCGCACATACATCAACGTGAACATCTAGAATTTGAAATAACAATATTGTCTTTCAAACATAACTAAACTAAAAAGCTAGAATATAAGGCTTCGTCCTCGGAATTGAGGTCTCACCAACTAGGATAAGAAATTCCAAAATTCTTGACAAGTGGTCTTGAAATCCTCAACGGCCTGAACCTACATTGTTTTGGAAAAATGGAAGAAAATATGGGTTAGTATATCACACGTACTAAGTATGACTTCTATGCATAAATTCATCAATGCATGTATAAAAGGACATTTTAGTTAAAAACATGCTTTCTATCAATTAAAACCAACACGCAGATATAGTAAGACTTATAAGCCAACCTAACATAATACTAACCAAACATGTAGGCAACCCAAGCAATACTTGTGCAATGCAAAGGATAGAATCCCATAACCCTATCCAAAGCTAGATATCTGTCACAACCGGGGGCACCCCATAGAAGTAACACGACGTACTTGACCTCTCGGATGTCTTATACATGACCATAGTTATCATTCATCGCATTGGCATAGTAAATTTAGCGGAAAATTTAAAACTTTTCATAGCACATCATTTGCTAGAAACATCATCTCATATATCGATAAAACATAAGCCATAATACATTTATAGACCTTAAGTCTATTTGCCATCTTAAACTAAACAACTTTAGAGTACATTAGGGACACGGCCCATAAGACACATAACATAACTATACAATATTGAAAGACTTTACATTAAAGACATAAGTAGGAGATCCTTGAACTTTAAGGATTCCTTTCATTGAGCTTGGGAATTATCTATCAAGCTCTTCACTATTCAAGACATCCTTTAAGCATCCATAACCTACACTTTGTGTAAAAAGTAGAGAAGAATGGAATTAGCACAAGAATGTACGAAGTATGGAAACCATGCAAAAATATGCATTTAAAAGGGACATTTTGTTGAAAGTCATACTTCATGCTTTTTTAGTAAATCTTCATAAAACCTTTAACCAATAGCATTTATATCATTCACACACATCATATAAGCTTATTCAAATGCCAAATATTTCATAGGATCACAAATAAGATTTATTACATTTTTAAGTCACATTACAGTGAGCCACCTTTACCTTAACAAAGAGCTAATTTCCCTTTTATTCATTAACTTCCCAAGTAACCCTCTCGTGATACTTGGTGAAATGCATCACCTTAAGTCCACAAGGAAACATACATACCATCTATACAAGACAAAACATACCATCATAGAAGTATAGTACAACATATACACATTTAAACCAAACTATAAAGAACATTACAGTGAACTCTTAAACATTATTCACATATACTTGTTTTACTTCACATGGTACCTTATAGAACCTTACTCATAATCCCAATCTTAATCTACTAGTGCAATGTACATGTGAAGCCCCTTAACCTCACATATACTTAGTAGACCCTTCATGAGACCACAAGCCTTACCACTTCATACATCAACATCACAAGTAAAGCCAACTTCATTCGTGTCAATACAATAACTTCATGTTATAGTCATTTAGACCAACATAGTGCACATAAGGATAAGATCACATCATATAGATTCATAGCATGCACATCTTCATAACAAATATACAAATACTACTAAGTCATGCATATGGACATAAACATAATCATATACATTAGGTCACCTTCCTAAGACGTCCTAAGGAGTCACTTGTGCAATGACTACATGGGTTCATTACTTCCACCTATACTAAGTAGCCTTCCTTAATTCATCCTAGTTAGGATTCTATTTCATTATTTCCATTGTCCATTTTACTTTAGGGAAACCATAGCCTTAATGGACATAGACCATGTGATGCTAAACATGTAATCTGGTGTCATTAAAACCTTACACCGTTGGAAGGTGGTCTACCGGCCAAGGTAGAACCCAATATAAACAAAGCTTTCTAGGTGGATCCACTATATAGTATCCTATGGTGGCAACGTAGTTCAAGAACTAAGAGATAGGTGTCCCTTTTCATACTATATGGTAATTGGGCCTCTTCTCATGGGAATCCCTCGGATGACACATCCCAAAAGCAAGGGAGGTTAACATCACACAGGCAACTTTAGAGTGAACCTTTCCTTTTATGGACAAGTCATCACCTCCCATTGTCAAGTTCACTCGGTGCTAAGCTAAGTTCCCTTTATTGAAAAATCCTTTATTACATTTATTTATAAAACATAGACTTAGAATATTCATTCCTCATATGCTTATAGCATATTCAAGCATCTATCTAGTTTTAGAGTGTTCTTGGCCACACCTTTCAAGGACCTTCTATTAACTAGATCATCTTTCATGTGTGTGTGTATACATATACGTGAGCAAACCCTTCACATAACACATTAAGACCACACATGACTATACATTCATATTCATGCATATAGAAACCAAACCTAGGAACAATCCTATCAAAGTACACAGGTTCAATGCATAGACAAGGTCCCATACCCTTGCCCATACTAGTACACCTATCAAGTCATCCTAGCTAAGGAAACACATATCATACTTTCATAAACATCACCTTAACATGCATAGTAGTAGACACTAGTGAATATGTGAACTACCTTTCATTTAGACACCATGACCTATACTACTTTTAACATGCATGTAAAGTGTGTGTGTGTACATTGGTCAACAGGATCACATAATGGCTATCAACAACATATTGAGGCAGCCACCCTCTTAGACCACATTACCCTTTCAAGCATAGACCACATAACTCACAATAGCATAGGAGGCAAGTGAACTTCATAGAATACTTTAAGACTCCTAAAATTAACTATTCACATAGGGTTACATGGGTAGGGATCATCAACCATTATCACCTAAGACATGGAAGCACCTACACATGATATTACACAGCACTTCATTTGCTGATAACAATGGTAACATAACCTAGATTCACCACTCAATTAGAAGACTAGGCACAAGGTACACACAATGTGATTATCATAACTACTTCTTCATATATTCATCAAATTTGCCTTCAAGGCCATGGTTAACACATATATATAATTACATACAGTAAACACCGCCACCATAAGTGGACCATACCACACAATGCTATACAAGTCTTCATCAACATGATTATAGAAGAATAGAGAAGTAGAAGAGTAGAGTAATTCTTACCAATTCTTTAGTATTTTGTCATCATTGACCTTTACTACTCTTTCACCAATAATTCAAGTATAGGGCAGTATCAAAAACAGAATAATCATATATGATGTCATGCATAAGCTACTTCAACTCTATGCTACAAACTAGCCAACACCTTAGCATACTAGAAGGTAGAAGAACATAGACCATTACCCAATCTCATTATATGGATTATAGATCATATTTCACCAATAATATCACTCTAAGGCAGTAGCTAATCATATATTTTATCATAAAGAAAACATGCTTAAAGCACTTCAAGATCAAGCTACAACATAGGCATTAGACTTGTCAATTTGCTAGAGTATAGAGAGGGAATTAACCAACCCTATTGATTCTCTAAGACCTTGATCATCAATCATATTTTAACAATAATGTACATGCTAGGTAGCAGCTAGTAGATCACTACATCAAAGGAAATCATGCTTCATCTATCCTTAATTCAAGATATCATCATATACATTGTATTATCAATCGATAGACTAGAAGACTAGGTCAATTCACATAGGCCGTCTTTACTTCAATTGTTGACACCCAATTTTGACCCTCCACGATAGAAATTAATTCATGAGCTTCTTAAATTTTCAAACAATTTAAAATAATTAGTTTTATAAATTTTGAAAAATATAATAATAACATAAAATTTGATATATATATATATATATATATATATATATATATATATATATATATAATATTATATATATATATATATATATATATATATATATATATATATATATATATATATATTACATATTGTGTATATATTTATATTTTATGATTATTCAAAGTTATCTCAAAAAGATTTTAATGTTAGTAAAATATTTAGACAACTAATGTGGTTTAAATGATAGCTTATATTTTTAGGGTAATTACTTTCTATTTAAAATAGTTATTTTATTTCATTGAAGATTAAGAAGCTTATTTAATTAATTCGTCAATCCAGCCCAACCTAATCATAAAACACATCAGCCCGCCAAAAACATTTGTTTCAGCCCACTCCTCTCAAATTCCCTAGGCCCAATTCCTCCATTTGATCTTTTGACCCAACCCAACCCATCTTTCCCTTAACCCAATTGAATTTCCTTGATTCCAAATCAATTCCCAATTAAGAAGAACGGATGAACCTGCTTCCCCTTCAAAGAGACGACGCGTAGAAGAATCCAGAACCCAGCGTGTACCACTCCTCCCCACGCGGGAGCGAGTTAACGAATGAGACGCCTAACGTTCACTGGAAGCGCAGAAAGCATTGGCAGAACGATTTCGTCTTTTTCTGCGTTTTCTCTCTCAACCTTTGTACGATTCCAGCTGCGTCCATGATGCCAGCATACGAAATCGTCCTTGCTTTGTTTAAGATTGAGACGCTTGGCACATCAAGGACAATTAGAGGGATATGGGGCGTTGATCTTCCTTTCCTCTTCGAGAATGGTCTGATGGCTTCATGAGAAAGGTTGCTTTGTCCGTTTTGAGGAGATTTTGGGGAAGTTTTTGAATTTTTTGGAACGGGCTTTTGATCGGGTCCTTCACCTCTTCCCCCCAAAAAAATCTTTAAACCCTAATCTTCCCCTATATAATACCTTGAGGACATCTGTAGAAGGGGTTTTTTTGGGGGGAAGGAAATAAAAAATATTTTACAGAGAGTTCCTATTTCGAGGAAAATTCTGAACGTGGAAATTTTCTGTTTGAGGGGAGAAAAAAGATTTCTTGAGAGAGTTTTTTTTTTGGTAGGGAAATTTTCGGTTAAGAATACACAATACACTTTAAACTAAGTAATTGAAGTAGGCAGTGAAGCATTCCGAGAAAGAAATAGGGAGACAATTGATATTGGGTTAGAGAAAATGCACAGAGAGATATAGGTTTACAGCAAAACCACCTAGGCAATCAAGGCTTAGAGTTTCGAATTTTCATAAGGATCTGTCTACGAAGTACTCATTCAAGTTTTCCGGCAAAGCTCGTGTGGTGGTGGCGAAGTGGTCTCCGGCTCATTTAGTCTCCGTTCGCTGCCCAACAAAAGGTAACACCTTTTCTTGCTTTGAATTCAAGTTCTAAATGGTGTGTAACTGAACTATTTCGATGAATATCATTAGCTTTGTTTTGTTCTCCCCTGTAATGATATTCACGGTTATATCGGAATGCAAGTTCTTGATTTTTTTTTTTTATTTGAACTCTCCATTTATCATTAGTGTTCTTACTTCATAATTTTGGTTTTTTTTTTATCATGGAGTCACTTGTTATTTAGCTTACTACTTTATGGTATTAAAATTATTATCATAAAGTTCCATGTCTCGACTATGCTTTGTTTTTCTTTATTTCTTTCTTTCTTTGTTTTCGTGACTATGATCGCTCGTTTTCGTTACGGCTCTTCTGCAAATCTGAATGAACTCTTGAGCAAAATTAGTTTAATGCTTATCAATGGTTCTTGGCGTCTTAGTTCTATGTTTGTTTTGAATCGATTTCAGTATTTGCTCTTAGTGTGGATTCGAAGGAGATTTGATGTTCTGTAGTTGGCTTTATTGTATCTACACTTGAATTGGACTGGTTGTTTTCTCTTCTTTGTTTATTCGAATATTGTCGAGTCTGTATTCTTTATTTTCATTACTGTTTAAGCTATTGTTGATGTCATTAGGCTTTCAAGTCATGATTGAATCCTAGAACTGGTTAATATGAAAGTTGTGTATTGTTCGGTGATGTAGTAACTCGTTTTCGTCGTTTTGATGTCCTTTGTTCATTCTAATGCCTAGCTAAGTGTTTTTACTCAAGCTTACACCTTCATTTCTCTTAAAATCTGATCGGGAATGCTTACAACTTGGAGTCTTAAGTTGATAAAATGTGAGTGTTGCTTCCTCCCAATTTCCCTTTTACTGATTGTTCTTGTTTCCATGCCTAGATTACTAGTATTAGTTGATGTTTTGTTATGTAGTAGTTTACAGCATGCTTTACCTTAGAATAGGATTTGTTCATTAATATGATTTTATTTCGCATAAGTTAGCATTCGCGTGGTGACTAATTAACTGTACGTGTCCATATGTTAAATGTAAAGTGCAAATGGGTTAGCATGTTTGCCTTTCTGTAAATACAAATCAATGTTAATCTTACTCCATTCTTAAGCAAATATGAAATGTGCTTGTTTTATTTGGTTATTTTTTATCTAATTGTGATATATTAGTTGGTTATAAAAAAAAATGTAAAAAAAAAAAATTTCAACTAGTGCAATTAATTTTATCAATATGTCACTGCTACATCTCCATTATGATTCGTTTGGAGTATTTACTTAAGTTTTCCTTTTTGTTCATTTGTGTATGTAAAATCGGCCTTGAGTTCGCCAAGAACTCGTTTCTTCCCTTGCATTCCGGAGGGACATAAAGGCTTGAAAGCTCTTGTGTCGAGTCAAACCATGAAGTTGACGAACATGTTCAAAGCGGGAAAATTAGCAGCAATCCAAGAAGTCGAAAGATTCGAAGAAGTTGGGCTGAAAGAAGCCCACTTTATTTATATCTCTTATTGTATTTATTTTGGGCCTAAGCCTTTGTTGTCTTTTATCTATTATTATTGTATTGTTAGTCTAAGACAGGTACAAAAAATTAAAATGGGCCAAAAACCCAAAGCAAATGGGTCAAAAACCCAAAACAGGTGGGTCCAAAATTCCGGTCAAGGCGGACGGAAACCCGGATTTGGACCCAAGTCTCTTTCCCTCTCTCTTTATTTGCTTTCAAATATTTAATTGCCTTAATTGTCGTTTAGTTTATAAGTTAGAAAAATCTGAATTCCCGGAAATGCCGTAGATGTTTTATCGACTTAAAAATTAAAAATAATTTTGCAAAACGAAGTGATCTAAAAAGCTAAGTTGGTATTTTAACTCTCTATTTCTAAATATTTTTCAAGTCAAGTTAGAAGCAATTTTTTAGCCAAATAATTAGTTGTCGGATAACCGCAAGTTAGCGGACGTCTTAGGTGCTTTCAAAACCTTCCTAAGATGTTAATAGGAATCCCGAACCCCTTGAAATATTTTCAAATGATTTTATCTGTTTAAGTCTTTTGAAAATGCTAGTTTTCTTGATTTTTCTTAAAAAATTAAGTGGTGACTCTAAAAAAGTCGAAAATTCTCAAAAATTTATAAAATACCTTTTTTTCGATAAAATAGAAATGGCGACTCTGCTGGGGATCTAGGAGGATTCTAACCTTAAAACTAACGTGTTTTGGCTATGTGAGTTAACTGTTTATCTGTTTATTTATTGCTTTATTGAACTGTTGCATATCATGGCATATTTCTAATATATATGTATAGTATATTAAAGGACGGTTTGTGGAACCGCAGCCGGACTTTTTTATACTCACCCTTTTTCGAAATTAGCGGCAATTTATTGGTTCGTTAGGCGTCCAATGGTTGTCGCGAGTTTCAGCCCAAATTGTCCGTTTGGGTTCCCGGTCTTTTCAAAAGCCACTCATAGTAAACTAGCGTAGAGCCGAGCCAAATCCCAAATTTAGGAGCATTTGAACTAAGATGACCCAACACCCAAGGCGTGTTGGGCCCATTAGAAGCCCACCTTGTGTCTACTTGGCTCTAAATTGCCAAAAACAGACAATCATGCTTACGTGTTGATTGAAGGATGTATATGTGTTTTTAAAACTATTTATTGTCTATGGGGGTGGGGGTTGACAAATTTTTGTCTGCTATTTTTGTAGGATGAATCCTACACACGAGCCTTTGAAGACAAGAATGGTTACCGTTCCCGATCACTTCCTCAAAGTATGGTGGAGGTTCATGAACAACGACGACAAAATGATCGTTCAGAAACACATAGGTTACCTTCCATAGCTGCTAGAGATGAATGCTTGGCCTGGCTTAATTGGAACGACGGTGAAATTCTGGGATAGCAAGAACATGGTTTTTCGTTTCGGGGAAGTAGAGTTGACGCCAACTATTGAAGAAGTCATTATCAGCTACGAAAGTGTCGCCATGTGCAACAAGAGAAAACGTCATCCAGATACAGATCTCCTAAATCCTATAATATGGGATTTCGCCAAAATTAGAGAAAAATTGTCATTTGTTAAAACCGAGTGGATGGACAAGCTCCCTGGCCCAAATATACCTTTTAGAAAGCTATATTATCGGTTCGGACGTGCAAGAGCTTATGAGAAATATAAAGACGAGTTCGTTTCGAAAGAAAAATGGAAAGAGACGCGTCCCCTTGCCTTTGCAATATGCTTACTTGGAACGATGGTTTTTCCTCAAGGGCCAAAATACACCATTCATCCTAGTGTGTTTATGGACACTCATGCCATCTTCTACGGAGTGGACTATAAATCAACAACAAAGTACTAGACGTTAGCGCCTATGATTTTGGCAGACATCTACAGGGCTTTAGACAAATGTCAAAGCGGAGAACGCTTCTTTCAAGGGTGTAATTTGATACTACAATGGTGGATGATGCGACATTTGATCAAGACTCATAACCTGAAAGAACCAGATCGTTTGAAGCGGTCAGATGAGCTACACGGTCATGATTGGTGGTTGTACCACAATCGTTGCAATAAGACTGGAGAAGAAAGTTTTTGGTATCCGAGACTTCGAGGGTTGAGAGAAGAAGACGTACAGTGGTCAATAGACAGATTGGTGGTAACAAAAAACATGGTGGTTCGTACAGAAAAGGTCCCTTACTTGGTATTTGCTGGGTTAAGAGGGACTAGACCATATGCTCCTGGTCGAGTCCTAAGGCAACTAGGAGAGAAACAAGAATTACCCCAGATTACAAATATGAAAAGTTCGTAACTGACCACGAGAATGGGCGAGTTGCATTTGCTGAAGACATGCGTAGGATGTGGAGATCTCGAAGAGTGTTGGGTGAGCCTGTACCAGATAGGTTTCGTCCAGAATGTTCGGAGGAGTACAGTGCATGACAGAGTTAGATGATAGCATGGAACAACAGATTCAGTCGATAGAGGGGTTCAGACATCAAGAAGGAGCTCGATTAGCGAGGGACCATCTCTGGGCAAACAGATATGCCATGTGGGAAGAGGTCAACATCGCCAAGAGGACCAGACTTGGCGAAGGATCAGAGGAGGCCTGAATTTTACCATCGCCTGCGTGGGACTGTTTTATTTGTACTTTGTTTTGTAATTAATTTTCAGGACTATTTCTCTGTTTTTATGTTTGTCAGACATTTTGGATGCTATTAATGAAGTATTTTGGGGATAATAAATCGGGTTTAAAAAAGCATATGCATCCTTCAATTCGTTAGGCCCACCCTTGGCATAAAACGGTCACAAGCATGTTTAGGACGCGATATATGTGTGTTTAACTGCTTATGTGTTATGTTGCTATGAATGAGGATATCGTAAACTTACTCCTATCCAGAAATTTTCCAAAAAAAATATATATATAGAAGCCACTGTTACAAAATGTCCGACCAAAATTTTCCGAGTCTTAAGTTTCTCACTCAAAAGACATCTCTCATACGACAAATCCTAAACATTACTCTATTGTCTCAGGAAATGCAAATCACTGCTATGGATAAGGGTAAGAATATCCAGATGAGGCTCACTGGAGAAGAGTTACAAAGAAAGATAGAACAAATCACATGAAAGATTCAAGAGGTCAAAGAGGAGGGGCTTAGGGTCGAAGTTGCCACGTCAGTCTACAAAGCTGCGACTGCGACAGTGGACGAAGAATTGATGTCAAAAGAAAAGAGAAAGAAAAGTATTGAGGAAGAAAAAGAGGATCTAAGCCAAAAATTGGACATGCTTCGATTACAGATTCAAGAAAGAGAGGCAAGAGAAGCGGAGATAGATTCAGAAACCGCGAGTCTGTTGGCCAAAAATGTGTCACTAGATGAAGAACTGAAAGCGGAAATGACGGAATTCATCGCTATGAAAGAAAGGATGTCGGCATTAAGGAAGAAGAACAAGGCGTTCCACCATGACATGATAGATAAACTTCAGAAAATGCTCGGAAAATACTCTATCCGTGAGTAAGGGGCCAATAGTGGTCCCGACAACGCTCACCCCGAATCGACTAAGGAGGACGACGGTGAGGAAATCGTCTACAAGCCTCCATTTCTGGGTCGTCTGAAAGGAAGAGAGTGACACTGCAACAAGAAGAGAAATGACTAACGTGTCATCATCATGTTATCTTTTAAGAATTCCAATGTTGTCTTTCAATTTCCTTGTAACCGTAATGAAAGAATGAATGAAAATATTTTATCCCGAACTCGAACTACGTTGGGCCTGAATTCTCCTTGTGAGATACATAGGCAGCCTCTCCCGGCCCGGCCCCTATCTTTAAAAATTTTCATTCTCCTTCATGTTACAAAAGATACGAAGATCAGATCAACAGACATCAAAAAGCAGCTACAAGAAGATCGTAGCTCAACGTGATTTAGCCTTCCCGAGACAGTGTCAAAACTAAAAAAAAAAAAAAAAAAAAACAAGCAAATTCCTGCTTGTTAAAAAACGTATTCCCGTCCTCACTCGTGGGTTAAAGATGTCCTCAAACAAAGCAACTTGTGTGTTTATCTGCTCTCTGTGTGATATTATGCATTTTGTACTCTGAATCTGCACTAACAGATCTGCCTTTGAGTTGTTTCGCTTCTCAGGTACCTTTAAACTGATTTGTGTCGATCAAAGCTGGCAGATCATCCTTACTTCACCAGATTGAAAGGTCCCACAGATTCCTTCCCTAGACAAAATTCAGACAAAGGAAAGACAGTCATGGGAGACAACAATGACGAAGTAAGTCTTACTGATGTTGTGGTGGCTCAGCCCACCGTAGCGGAACAGAACGAACTGATCATGCAGCTGATGCAACAGGTCGCTGAAATGAGAGTTGAAATGCAACGGAGACAAGATATGCCTCCACCTGGATTTGGTCCTAATATTGCTGATGGAAGACTTCCGATCTACTTCCCTTCATCAAATACGGATCCATCTCAGAATCAGCCTTCTACACCTGTGCATAATCCGTCTGTGATAGATCTAACAACCCAAAAACCCCAATACGCTTCTGTATCTTACCAAACTCCATCGCCTCTTCCAAATAACCACCCTCAAATGCCACCCCATCCTCAGAATACTCAAACCGCCCACCGCCACAGAATCAAAACCAAAATCAAAATCAAACTGCCTTCAATCCCCAAACACCTCATCACCATTTAAATCAGAACACCAATCCTCAGGCTTACCCACAGAACTACCAGACCGCCCAAAACGTTCCAAGTCCCTCTATAGCTCCACCCCTCCCAAAAAGAGCCACCTTCCAAGTTCCCGTTCCTACCGAGCACGAGGTGCACGGTTCTGAGTTGGATCACTATGAAGAACAGGAAAGAGAATGGAAGGCAAAGGAGGATGCGAAGATCGATATAAAAGAGGAAATCAAAAGGGCTATGAAAGAGATACAATGCATCCCAGACGTCGTTGGACTCAGTTACGAAGAGTTGTGCATCCACCCAGATTTGAACCTTCCCGAAGGGTTCAAAATTCCAAAGTTTGACACCTTCGGGGGAGTAGGCAACCCTATGGCTCATCTGAGAGCATATTGTGACCTGCTCGTGGGAGTTGGCAGGGATGAGGCCTTGTTGATGCGGCTTTTCAGCCGAAGTCTATGTGGGGAGGCCCTCGAGTGGTTTACGTCACACGAAACCAGGCAGTGGCCCAGTTGGAATGCGCTGGCCAAAGACTTCATTGACCGATTTGCATACAATATTGAGATAGTTCCCGATCGGTATTCTCTAGAGAAGATGAAGCAGAAACCAACTGAAAGCTATAGGGAGTTTGCCTATAGATGGAGGAAGGAAGCAGCAAGAGTAAGGCCGCCCATGACAGAGAAAGAGATCGTGGAAGTGTTTGTGCGGGTGCAGGAGCCAGAATACTACGACAGAATCATGTTGCTAGTCGGAGCTAAATTCGCCGAGATAGTCAAAGTTGGTGAGGCTATCGAAGACGGTTTGAAATCGGGGAAGATAGCCCGTGTATCCGCGTCACCTGGATCTTCAGGATTGATGAAGAAGAAAAGAGAGGAAGTTGCCGCTGTCTCGTATGGGGGAAGAAAAACCCCAGAAACTCAGCACATTCCCAAGATCGTTCCAGGCCTTCCCCAAAGTCTCACCAAGCCTACTACCCGCAATCCAATCATCCCAATAACCATAATACTACCCCCACCTATCCAAACGCTCAAGTTCCGTTGTACCAGAGCCCACCCCTTAATCTCCAAAATTTTCCCCCATATACCCAAATTACCCTCAACCTTACCAGATTCCATCCCCTTATCAGAATATTGCTCCCAACTGTGCCAATGTACAGTCGAGCTACCGAGAACCATCACCCGTTTATCAAGTCCAAGCTCCATTATATCAAAAAACCCTCCCGAATTACCAAGCTCCATCACCAAATTATCAAACAAACCCTTATCCTAGAAGCCAAGCTCCTCGTCCGAATACCCAAAATTATCAGCAGGTGCCTCCCCCTCAGCAAAGTGGTTATGACCCTTCCCAACCCAAATTTGAAAAAAAGCCTTCAAGGAACTTTACTGCACTTGCTGAAAGCCGGACCAAACTATTTGAGAGACTAGCCGCGGCTGGATACATCCATCCTGAGGGGCCCAAGCCCGTGGATGTCAATTCAAAGTTATACAAGCCAGATCAAAGATGTGCTTATCATTGCAACAGTGTTGGACATGACACAGAAGATTGTATCAACCTTAAGCACAAAATCCAGGATCTGATCGATCAGGAGATAGTTTCTCTCCAACCGGCGGCGCCAAATGTCAATACAAACCCGTTGCCGAATCATGGAGGTGGCAATATTAATATGATTGAAACAGATGAAGACGGGTGTTGAACAAAGATGATTACTCCCATTGTGCATGAGGACTTGGAAAGGGTTGTCGCTTCTTTAAGCGTCAAAGAAAGAAGAGAGTTTGTTATTTTGACACCTACAAAGGTTGTTGCCTTGGTGCCGTCAGAAACTCTCGTCAAGCCTAAGTTTGTTATTGAAACCGCTGCTGCTCAAGGCATGACCAGGTCAGGAAGGTGTTACACTCCTGACGAGCTTGCTCTCGGAGGACAGAAGAAGGACCAGGCTAAGAGGCCGATAAGCGAAGGAGAAGCGGAAGAATTCTGGAGAAGGATGCAACCAAAGGATTATTCCATCGTCAAACATTTAGAGAAGACCCCGGCTCAGATCTCCGTGTGGGCCCTACTGATGAGCTCTCAGTCCCACAGGCAGGCCTTAATGAAAGCTCTCGATAATACATACGTACCCTCAGGTACAAGTAGTGATAACGTGGATGCCATGATTCATCAGGTTATTCGAGGGCACCGAATCAGCTTTTGTGACGATGAGCTGCCTGTTGAAGGGAGGTCACACAACAAAGCGCTGCACATTACTGTGATATGCCGTGAAAAGGTTGTCAACCGTGTTTTAGTAGATGACGGATCTGGTTTGAATATCTGCCCATTGTCGACGTTGAGGCAGCTAAGGTTTGACCCCGGGAAACTGGAGCAAAACTAGGTCAACGTGAGAGCCTTTTATGGGGTTCAAAGAGACACGTTGGGAGCAGTGAATTTAACCATTCAAATGGGCCCCGCAGAGTTCAGCGTGCAATTTCAAGTATTGGATATAGATACCAGTTACAACCTTATTTTGGGAAGGCCGTTCATCCATATGGCGGGGGTCGTTCCCTCTACTTTGCATCAGATGATGAAGCTCATTTGGAGAAATGAAGAGTTGGTTATTCATGGTGTAGGGAATCGCTCTGGTAGACAGGCGCCGATTATGATGAAGTGTCTCGGGGTACCGATTTCTATACAGTGGAGCTGGTAAATGCCACTGGTGAGGATTTGGCCCCACAACCTCATATGCCTACCGTGTATAAGATGATAGCCACTGTGATGCTGCAGAATGGTTTTGAACCAGGTGTTGGATTGGGAAGAAATTCCCAAGGAATTATTGAGCCTGTTTCGGTCCTCGTCAAAGGAGCTAGATATGGTTTGGGGTACGTCCCCACAGCTGATTTTTTGAAGCTGAAAAAGAAGAATGATCAAGCATTAGCTAAACCAATCCCTCATCTATAGCAATCATTCCCAGTTCGTGAGCATGCAGAGGAGGAGAACCTGGGGGAAGGAATTTGTGGCCTTTTTGAAGAGATAGATGCTATTATTGAAGAAGAGGTCGAGCTGACAGGATTCCGTGATGCTGAGCCCGGAGAGACGTTGCAGAACTGGACCTCCACGCCCATCCTGGTCTCCCGAACTCCTTGGTAGAAGGGCACCGTTTTATGCATGTTTTAATCGGTGGTAGTCCGGAAGAGGCCCGATACCCACCATTTTGCATTTTAACTATTTGAACTTTAAATTCCCGTCGTGATGTTCAAAAAGGCAATATGGCTCTGCCATGGCCAAAGTTTGCATTGTTTTTCAATTTTTATGAAAACCTCTTTTATTTTTTTATTTTGTTTATTTAATCATTTGTCATGCTTTGATTTTCTAACTTCGTTTATTTATGGTTTCAGTAAGGTAAATTTTAAACCTGCCAATGTCATGTCGTGTCACGAGCTGAATGAACAAAATGAGGCAGGTGATGACGAGGTTGATGATTACGGAGAGGAAAGTGAGGAACCAGAGTATGTTGCCAAGGAATTTCTTCAGTTTGAAAATCAGTATAAACCAAATTTAGAGGAAACTGAAACGGTAAACCTGGGCAACCAAGAGTGTGTCAAAGAGATAAAAATCAGTATTCACTTGAGTGAGGATCAAAGGAAAGGCCTGATTCACCTGCTTGATGAGTACATTGATGTGTTCGTTTGGGAAGTCAGTGACATGCCAGGACTGAGCACCGATGTTGTGTCCCACAAACTTCCGATTAATCCAGGGTTCGAGCCAGTGAAGCAAAAAACTCGGAAGTTCAAGCCTGAGTTGAGTTTAAAGATTAAAGAAGAGATCACCAAGCAGATTGAGTCTCGATTGGTAGAGGTGACACAATACCCGACTTGGTTGGCGAATGTTGTTCCGGTCGGCAAAAAAGACGGAAAAATTAGAATTTGTGTCGACTACAGAGATCTCAACAAAGCTAGCCCTAAGGATAATTTTCCGTTGCCAAATATTCATATTTTGATCGATAACTGTGCTAGGCATGAAATGCAGTCATTTGTGGATTGTTACGCCGGGTATCATCAGATTCTGATGGACGAGGAAGATGCAGAAAAGACAGCTTTTATTACACCTTGGGGTGTATATCACTATAGAGTGATGCCATTTGGCCTCAAGAATGCTGGTGCTACCTATATGAGGGTTATGACGACCATATTTCATGACATGATTCATAAGGAGATTGAGGTATATGTACATGACGTCATAATCAAGTCCCGCGAGAGTTCGGACCACTTGATGCATTTGAAGAAGTTCTTTGATCGTTTGCGCCGTTACAACTTGAAATTAAATCCCGCCAAATGTGCTTTTGGAGTTCCAGCCGGAAAGTTATTGGGATTTATAGTGAGCAGAAGGGGTATTAAACTCGATCCTTCAAAGATTAAAGCAATTCAAGAATTACCTCCGCCGAAGACGAGAAAAGAGGTAATGAGTTTCTTAAGAAGGTTGAACTACATCAGTCGATTCATAGCTCAATCAACCGTGGTGTGTGAGCCTATCTTCAAGCTGTTAAAGAAAGACGCTCCGACAAAGTGGACTAAAGAGTGTCAGACTGCTTTTGATGCTATCAAGAACTATTTGTCAAATCCGCCAGTATTGGTTCCTCCGCGAGAAGGGAGTCCTTTGTTGTTGTATTTGTCCGTATCAGATAGTGCATTCGGATGCGTTCTCGGTCAACATGACGAGACAGGGAAGAAGGAAAGAGCTATTTATTACATAAGTAAGAAGTTTACTCCATATGAGTCTCGTTACACTCTGTTGGAGAGAACATGCTGTGCTTTGACTTGGCTTGCTCAGAAGTTGAGGCATTACTTGTCTTCTTATACCACATATCTTATTTCCAGAATGGACCCGTCGAAGTATATTTTCCAGAAGGCGATGCCAACAGGAAAGTTAGCTAAATGGCAAATGTTGTTGAGTGAGTTTGATATTGTGTACGTGACTCAGAAGGCAATAAAGGCACAGGCCTTGGCTGATCATCTTGCAGAAAATCCTGTTGATGAAGAGTATGAGCCGCTTAAGACTTATTTTCACGATGAAGAAGTGTCATTTGTGGGTGAAGACATTTCTGAAGCATATCCCGGTTGGATATTATTCTTTGATGGAGCAGCAAATCACCAAGGTAAAGGTATTGGGGCAGTTCTAGTGTCAGAATCTAGTTAGCACTATCCCATGGCAGCTAGGCTCCGATTTAATTGCACGAACAACATGGCCGAATATGAAGCTTGCATTCTTGGGTTGAAAATGGCCATCGACATGAATGTCTACGAGTTGTTGGTTATTGGAGATTCAGATCTTTTGATTCATCAAGTTCAAGGAGAATGGGTCGTGAAGAACCCGAAGATTATTCCTTACGTACAGTATGTACAGAAGTTGTGCAAGAGATTTCGCAAGATCGAGTTCAGACATACTCCCAGAATACAGAATGAGTTGGCCGATGCTCTTGCCAATTGCATCAATGATTAAACATCCAGATACTGATTATATTGATCCTTTGGAATATTGAGTTGAAAGAACATCCAGTTCATTGTTCACATGTGAAGCAGAACCAGACGGTTTGCCATGGTATTTTCATATAAAGAAGTATTTGGAGTCTGGAACTTATCCTGAAGATGCACATCCAACCAAAAGAAGTCGATACGCCGCATGGCTCTCAATTTCTTTCTAAGTGGAAAGTCCTTTATAAGAGACTCCAGATTTAGGTCTTCTAGATGTGTCGATGCTGTTGAAGCCGCAAGGCTTATTGAACAGATACATGCTGGAGTTGTGGTACGCATATGAATGGGCTCACTTTGGCGAGGAAATCCTTCGAGCCGGTTATTTCTGGATGACTATGGAAAATGATTGTTGCAAGTTCGTGCAGAAATGTCATAAATGTCAAGTGCACGGTGATTGATCGAGTGCCGCCTCACGAACTCAATGCATGAGTTCACCTTGGCCGTTTGTAGCTTGGGGCATGGATGTCATCGTCCGATAGAGCCAGCCGCTTCCAATGGACATAGATTTATCTTGGTTGCTATTGATTACTTCACCAAGTGGGTGGAAGCAGCTTCATACAAGTCCGTGACCAAGAAAGTCGTAGCTGATTTTGTTCGCAACAATTTGATATGCAGGTTTGGATTACCAGAATCCGTTATTACTAACAACGGTGCAAATCTCAACAGTCACTTGATGAGAGAGATATGTGAGAAATTTAAGATTACTCACCGAAACTCGACCGCTTATCGTCCTCAAATAAATGGAGCTGTAGAGGCTGCAAATAAGAATATCAAGAAGATTCTGAGGAAAATGATTGATAATCACCGAGGTTGGCACGAGATGCTCCCATATGCTTTGTTGGGTTATCGAACGACTGTCAGAACGTCGACTGGAGCTACTCCATACTTGCTAGTATATGGAACAGAAGCGGTCATACCTGCTGAAGTTGAAATACCGTCTTTGAGAATTATCCAAGAGGCTGAGTTGAGTAATGTTGAATGGGTTACAAGAGAATCGATCATTAACTTTGATTGACGAAAAGAGAATGATTGCCGTTTGTCATGGTCAACTATATCGACAGAGAATGATTCGGCTTTCCACAAGAGGTCAGAGCCAGAATTTTTGAAATTGGTCAGTTGGTCCTTAAGCGCATTTTTCCTCATCAAGAAGAGTACAAAGGAAAATTCGCACCAAATTGGCAAGGCCCTACATGGTTCACAAAGTATTATCTGGAGGTGCGTTGGTCCTGTCAGAGATGGATGGCACCGCATGGCCGAACCGATCAACTCAGATGCTGTCAAGAGATACTATGTGTAAAGTTCAGTTTGTATTTTCTGTCATTTACTTGTAATTGTTCTATTTTGATTGTATTTGCTTCATTTAAATTTTATCCCTCTTGTAATGAACTACGTCTGACCTGAATTCTCAAGAATGAGATACGTAGGCGACCTATGTCAGCCTCGGTCACCCCATTTATCCCTTTTTATATTTCTTTGTATTTGAACTACGTTCGACCTGAATTCTCAAGAATGAGATACGTAGGCGGCCTATGTCGGCCTCGGTCAGTTTCTTTGTAATTTTCTCATTATTATTACCTTTGAGGGGGAACTACGTTTGACCTGATTCCTGCCTCAACCGGATACGTAGACGCCACAAGGGTTCGGTCATACTCCCGTAAGATTTCTATTCCTCTTTACAATAGAAACTGGGACAGAACTTTTGAGAGGGACTCAAAAATTCTCTAGAAAAAGATTTTTCCTCAACAAGACAAGATTGAAGGTACTTGGAGATTTGCAACTGGGACAGAAATTTTGAGGATGACCTCAAAATTTAAAACATGGGTTTATCGACAATCTAGAGTGACTCTGAATACTCCCCATCGCATAATCAGACATACCTCCCAATTATAAAGCTCAGAGAAGTTCGATAAGCCTGACGTGATATGACACTTGGCAGTGACCTTTTTCAAAATTCACTTCTCAAAAGTTTATTTTCTTAAAGATTTTCTTTTTATGTTTTATTTGCTTTGGCATAAATATTTTGTCTTGTCTATCAAGAGTCGGGAGATCTGGAAAACAACCAGAGATAGCAGGACGAGGAGCGGACGATTAAAGAATTGACACAGATCAGTTCGTTTTAAAACTAACAATTTTTCTGTGGATGTAGGTTTATATCTTTGCTTTGATCTCAACAGATTCCTCCAATCGATAAATATGGAGAAGCCAAGGAAAGAAAAAACTCTCCCAAAATTAATAGTTTTCCTTGATTGCAGGAAGCATGTTATATTGCCGACGTTGAAGACTTGGGAATATGATTTGTTTATTTTAGTCAATTCCCAATAACATGTAGTTCATAAGGAACGTCAAGCTAGATTCGAAGGTGAATCAAGCGAGGAAGAGTTTACGGTTGCCGTAAAAGACGTCATTTGCATCATAATGTCAGATATGATATATACATTACCCGGAAGGTTTATTTACTTTATTATCGATCAAGATGTTACATTACCTCGAGGGGTCATTTATATTGTTGCCGATCAAGACGATATACTATCCGGAAGTTATTTTACCATTATCGTCAATTAAGACGACATGATTATCCAGAAGACACTCAGAAGATCGCTACGTTGCTCGATTTAAGCATTATCTTCATTTGGTACCAAGGATGACATCAAGATTTAATCACAAGAGGATATTTATGCCCTGCAGAAGATCATGCATCGCGAGTCAATATTCATGCATCGCGGAAGAACATGCCTCGCGAGTCAATATTCATGCATCGCGGAAGAACATGCATCACAAGTCAATATTCATGCATCGCGGATGAACATGCATTGCGAGTCAATATCATGCATCGCGGAAGAACTTGCATCGCGAGTCAATTTTCATGCATCGCGGAAGAACATTTATCGCGAGTCAATATTCATGCATCGCGGAAGATCATGCATCGCGAGTCAATATCCAATCATCGCAAGAAGATTTCATGCCTTGCGGAATTTATGCATTGCGAGAAGATTTCATGCCTCGCAGAAATTTTATACATCGCAAGAAGATTTCATACCTTGCGGATTTTATGCATCGTGAGAAGATTTCATGCCTCGCAGAGATTTATACATCGCAAGAAGATTTCATACCTTGCAGAATTTATGCATCGCGAGAAGATTTCATCCCTCGCAAAAATTTTATGCATCGTGAGAAGATTCCATCCCTTGCGGAATTTACGCATCGCGGGAAGATATTCATACCCCACAAGTAATCATGCACTACCAGAGTAGAAATCGTGCATTTCAAAAAGAATATTCACTTATTGACATCAACTGCACTTTTTTATTTATGATAAGAGTAAACGACATGAAGAGTACATCGACATCAAGATAAGCATCAGCACTGCATCATCTTTCATTTATGTTGACATCAGCATGAAGAGTACATTGACATCAAAAGAAATATCAGCAATGCATAGCATTTATTTATTTTGACATCAAATGAAGAGTACATTGGAGATTACATTGCAAACACAAGACATAAGCTTGATTTGCTTTACGTCAAACCGATCGAATTGACGTCAAATGAAGAAGGAGAACAATTAAGTGTCGACACGGTAAAAGACACTATCTCCTATTTGAATTGCATTTTTATGCTGACGAGTTTTATCTCAGTCTTTATCGAGAGCATCCGAAAGGATGAATTCTCCAAAAAAAAAAAAAAAAAAAACAGGTGCGGACGACATCAAAAATGATGCAGCACAACGTGGAACTTTTTCTTAGCAGCGAACTGGGACATAGTCCAAAGAGGAGTGTCAAACTCTTAGGACGCGAGCAGAGGAGCGACTTCCACCACAATCAAACCACACCCCTATCTTAAGGCATGTGGGTTTTTCTTCGTTTTTGTCAGTTTCAGTTTTGCACCCGAAATTTTGGTCTACCGGAGGCAAGTTTCCAATCTGAGTGACGATGTACCAAGAGTTTTGGAAATTATGTCCGTGTAAGTTCTTAATTATGGGTGTGAAGCGCGCCACATTCATGGCTAAGAGTTTACAAGCCTCCTTTTCATACTCGATTTAATTTGTCACTTATCCGAAACCGAAGGTAATTTAGCATAATTAATTTCCTTTTCAACCGATCGAGTCGAACTACAACAAGCCTGATTCCTAAGGTTTAAGAATATGTAGGTAGCTCAATGTTGAAAACTTGGCTCTATTCCAACATTCGCTCTCGAATGTTATTCTCAAGCATTTCGGTACCTTCATAATTCGGTATCGAGATGACTTTTGATCTCTTTCAAAATCGTGCGTTAAATCAAGCGTATCGAACTACAAGTGGCCTGAATTCTCATGTACCCTGAGGTATGTAGGAAACCCATTTACTGGGTTCGTCCATAANATATATTTTATGATTATTCAAAGTTATCTCAAAAAGATTTTAATGTTAGTAAATATTTAGACAACTAATGTGGTTTAAATGATAGCTTATATTTTTAGGGTAATTACTTTCTATTTAAAATAGTTATTTTATTTCGTTGAAGATTAAGAAGCTTATTTAATTAATTCGTCAATCCAGCCCAACCTAATAATAAAACACATCAGCCCGCCAAAATCATTTGTTTCAGCCCACTCCTCTCAAATTCCCTAGGCCCAATTCCTCCATTTGATCTTTTGACCCAACCCAATCCATCTTTCCCTTAACCCAATTGAATTTCCTTGATTCCAAATCAATTCCCAATTGAGAAGAACGGATGAACCTGCTTCCCCTTGAAAGAGACGACGCGTAGAAGAATCCAGAACCCAGCGCGTACCACTCCTCCCCACGCGGGAGCGAGTTAATGAATGAGATGCCTAATGTTCACTGGAAGCGCAGAAAGCATTGGCAGAACGATTTCGTCTTTTTCTGCGTTTTCTCTCTCAATCTTTGTACGATTCCAGCTGCGTCCCTGCTGCCAGCATACGAAATCGTCCTTTCTTTGTTTAAGATTGAGACGCTTGGCACATCAAAGACAATTAGAGGGATATGGGGCGTTGATCTTCCTTTCCTCTTCGAGAATGGTCTGATGGCTTCATGAGAAAGGTTGCTTTGTCCGTTTTGAGGAGATTTTGGGGAATTTTTTGAATTTTTTGGAATGGGCTTTTGATCGGGTCCTTCACCTCTTCCCCCCAAAAAAATCTTTAAACCCTAATCTTCCCCTATATAATACCTTGAGGACATCTGTAGAAGGGGGTTTTTTTTGGGGAAGGAAATAAAAAATATTTTACAGAGAGTTCCTATTTCGAGGAAAATTCTGAACGTGGAAATTTTCTGTTTGAGAGGAGAAAAAAGATTTCTTGAGAGAGTATTTTTTTTGGTAGGGAAATTTTTGGTTAAGAATACACAATACACTTTAAACTAAGTAATCGAAGTAGGCAGTGAAGCATTCCGAGAAAGAAATAGGGAGACAATTGATATTGGGTTAGAGAAAATGCACAGAGAGATATAGGTTTACAGCAAAACCACCTAGGCAATCAAGGCTTAGAGTTTCGAATTTTCATAAGGATCTGTCTTCGAAGTACTCATTCAAGTTTTCCGGCAAAGCTCGTGTGGTGGTGGCGAAGTGGTCTCCAGCTCATTTAGTCTCTGTTCGCTGCCCAACAAAAGGTAACACCTTTTCTTCCTTCGAATTCAAGTTATAAATGGTGTGTAACTGAACTATTTCGATGAATTTCATTAGCTTTGTTTTGTTCTCCCCTGTTATGATATTCACGGTTATATCGGAATGCAAGTTCTTGAGTTGTTTTTTTATTTGAACTCTCCATTTATCATTAGTGTTCTTACTTCATAATTTTGGTTTTTTTTTTATCATGGAGTCACTTGTTATTTAGCTTACTACTTTATGGTATTAAAATTATTATCATAAAGTTCCATGTCTCGACTATGCTTAGTTTTTCTTTATTTCTTTCTTTCTTTGTTTTCGTGACTATGATCGCTCGTTTTCGTTACGGCTCTTCTGCAAATCTGAATGAACTCTTGAGTAAAATTAGTTTAATGCTTATCAATGGTTCTTGGCGTCTTAGTTCTACGTTTGTTTTGAATCGATTTCAGTATTTGCTCTTAGTGCGGATTCGAAGGAGATTTGATGTTCTGTAGTTGGCTTTATTGTATCTACACTTGAATTGGACTGGTTGTTTTCTCTTCTTTGGTTATTCGAATATTGTCTAGTCTGTATTCTTTATTTTCATTACTCTTTAAGCTACTGTTGATGTCATTAGGCTTTCAAGTCATGATTGACTCCTAGAACTGGTTAATATGAAAGTTGTGTATTGTTCGGTGATGTAGTAACTCATTTTCGTCGTTTTGATGTCCTTTGTTCATTCTAATGCCTAGCTAAGTGTTTTTACTCAAGCTTACACCTTCATTTCTCTTAAAATCTGATCGGGAAAGCTTACAACTTGGAGTCTTAAGTTGATAAAATGTGAGTGTTGCTTCCTCCCAATTTCCCTTTTACTGATTGTTCTTGTTTCCATGCCTAGATTACTAGTATTAGTTGATGTTTTGTTATGTAGTAGTTTGCAGCATGCTTTACCTTAGAATAGGATTTGTTCATTAATATGATTTTATTTCGCATAAGTTAGCATTCGCGTGGTGACTAATTAACTGTACGTGTCCATATGTTAAATGTAAAGTGCAAATGGGTTAGCATGTTTGCCTTTCTGTAAATACAAATCAATGTTAATCTTACTCCATTCTTAAGAAAATATGAAATGTGCTTGTTTTATTTGGTTATTTTTTATCTAATTGTGATATATTAGTTGGTTATAAAAAAAAATGTAAAAAAAAAAAATTTCAACTCGTGCAATTAATTTTATCAATATGTCACTGCTACATCTCCATTATGATTTGTTTGGAGTATTTACTTAAGTTTTCCTTTTTGTTCATTTGTGTATGTAAAATCGGCCTTGAGTTCGCCAAGAACTCGTTTCTTCCCTTGCATTCCGGAGGGACATAAAGGCTTGAAAGTTCTTGTGTCGAGTCAAACCATGAAGTTGACGAACATGTTCAAAGCGGGAAAATTAGCAGCAATCCAAGAAGTCGAAAGATTCGAAGAAGTTGGGCTGAAAGAAGCCCACTTTATTTATATCTCTTATTGTATTTATTTTGGGCCTAAGCCTTTGTTGTCTTTTATCTATTATTATTGTATTGTTAGTCTAAGACAGGTACAAAAAATTGAAATGGGCCAAAAACCCGAAGCAAATGGGTCAAAAACCCAAAACAGGTGGGTCCAAAATTCCGATCAAGGCGGACGGAAACCCGGATTTGGACCCAAGTCTCTTTCCCTCTCTATTTATTTGCTTTCAAATATTTAATTGCCTTAATTGTCGTTTAGTTTATAAGTTAGAAAAATCTGAATCCCCGGAAATGCCGTAGATGTTTTATCGACTTAAAAATTAAAAATAATTTTGCAAAACAAAGTGATCTAAAAAGCTAAGTTGGTATTTTAACTCTCTATTTCTAAATATTTTTCAAGTCAAGTTAGAAGCATTTTTTTAGCCAAATAATTAGTTGTCGGATAACCGCAAGTTAGCGGACGTCTTAGGTGCTTTCAAAACCTTCCTAAGATGTTAATAGGAATCCCGAACCCCTTGAAATATTTTCAAATGATTTTATCTGTTTAAGTCTTTTGAAAATGCTAGTTTTCTTGATTTTTCTTAAAAAATTAAGTGGCGACTCTAAAAAAGTCGAAAATTCTCAAAAATTTATAAAATACCTTTTTTTTCTATAAAACAGAAATCATACAAGATTCGTATTTATAATTCAATCATGATACTAACCTAAAACAATAGATACAACCAACTTAACATGATCGAAATCCACATTAATTCAATTAGGAGCCAATGTTACAGTGAATTATGGAAACTAGGCTAAACATGTTCAAATCTTCATACATTGATCCTCATGGATACTACAACATCAATTCAACATAAATTCATGTAAATAACAGTATATACAATCACTTCAACATAATAGAATCGTAATTCAATCGATAGCAATTAATGATCACAAAGCTCATGCAAGGCTAAATTGTTTTGGTGAAGGAGCATGGGTTCATCATGCAATTGGAGTAAAATTCACGTTAAAACCACTGTATTAACTTCAATTAATCATGATTCAATAGTTCAAAACCTTTTTAGAAATAACACATGGCAGATTGAAGAAGACATTGTTTGATCATATTTTTCTTCTTTGAAATCTTTGAGAATGGCTCTCTAGAGTAAAAGATAACTAGAGATGAAGATCACCATACCTTTATCTACATGAAGACCTCTAAAACATTATTAATAACCCATAGAAATCTGAGGTCCAAGAAGTTCTTGAGCTTCACCAACAATGGTGGTTTTAGAGAGAACATTTTTGGAGGGAAGGTTTCTTACATGTGAGGGGATTTCGGAATGGGTAGTTCACGTTTTAGATGGCTTATATACACCCAAAATTAGCTAAGTTAAAACATTAGAGTCAGGTTAGGACGTGCGATGAATTTACCATTCACCCCTTAATTAAAACAGTTGCAGGCAATAGTTGACAGACCACCATCGACGGAGGCACTTACTAGCCGTAGGTCAGTAAATGAACCGTGCCTAGGCTTCCGTCGATTGATACTTAGCCAATATTTGGTTGAGACCTGCCCAAGGTAAGTTCCAATCGACGATACCTGACCAACGGGCCGTTGGTTGACCAACTGGTCGTCGTTGGTCCGTCAATTGACACTGCCCAGCCAGTGTCTCGACCAGCATTGGGTCCTTCTTGTGGGTCCTTTTACGGGTCCCTTTAGAGGTCGTACCTGGACGTTTCCAACTTAAATATAACCCTTAACAAGTTTTAGACATTGAACAAAATTTTCACCCAAAACAAACACCTGCAACTCGTCCAAACAGGCTAAGCCCCTTCAAGACATACGTTGAACGTCTTAAGGGCTATCTTTCGAACGCCTTAGACGTTCTTGGTCGTTTGACCTACAAACTTCACGAAAATTCATATACTATCATTTTACATCATTATAAACCATTTTAAGACTTCATAAGCTCATTCATCACACATAATCACATAGAACCACATACGAGGCATTTAGGTGACTTAGTCGTCGAACGTTTCGGTCGATCCTTGACGTTTGACTTCCAAATAACCTCAAACTTTATACACTGCCTATAAACAATTTTATAAGTAATTTTAGGACCTTAGAACCTTAAGACAAACATGCTAGAATCTAGAAACCCTATCTCATTTTGGGGGCTTACAATATCCCCCACTTGGGAACATTCGTCCTCGAATGACACTTAGAACATTTTAACCACAACAAGGACTTCAAAGCATCATAGAGAAGTTTATCATATTCATAACCTCATCACATAGAAATTAATGCACCAAGCTTAAAAGGAACACCACTTCACACCTTTTAGCACTCAATGCACACAAGCAAGCAAAACTTCAATTCACTCACCCCTTAATGCATAAATCAAAGAGGCTCTTATCATGTTCATAGCAGGAACATCCTTATCCTAATCATAACATGGTCATTACAATCCATTCTATTAAGAGTTCATCATGAATGGCCACACATAGGAAGATTACAACAATACTCCAAAACCATTTAAGCACTCATACTTCAATGCACATAGACTTGAGTAAGATAGGTTGATTATTAATTCTCACAAGTTAGACCTAGTGCTATGAGGGTCATACTCAACCATACCATGCTTAGTTGTGTCCATGGAGGAATTTCCATCTCCTCAACACACTTACATGTATCATGAGATCACACCCAATCAAATGCACAAAGGCCATTTTTACGGTAATATGACAAATTCTCACTTTCAAACCAAGACATGATCATGTTTTCTTCCTAATGAAGTCTAAATGGTAAATCACACCAAGCACATCACAACAAATAGGAATATATTTGACACAAATGTCAATTTTTAAAATGGTACTCACCTTTACAGTAATTATTGTTTAGGAACAACAATACAAATTATAGGCACATACATGAATACTAAGCTAAACATGCTTTCATTCTTCAAAAGTGAGCCTACAATCGTGCTTCCCAAACCATACAAGTCACATAATTTTCGAGAGATTCCACATATTTCATTTTAAAGAGACTCTACTTTTAATTATAAGGCTAAACCTTACATATCACAAGTGACTAAAACCAAGTTTCCTACTTTATCTCATGAAGTCAAGTGTACCATTAGCATGTTATGATGTACAATACTCATGTGGAACATGGATTTTATAAAAAAATCCTTTCATGCACCTTGGAATCTTAAGAATATCTTTAAGGTAATGTCAATCAATACATACTAAACATATAAGGTTAATGCAACTCATACTTTATGCAAGACTATATTCATGAACAAGGTTACTAAGAATTCATTAGTTTCAACTTCAAGTAAAAATAGAAGGACAAGGTAGAAAATATCTACAACCTTACCATTTCATCACCATCCCCCACTTAGGGTAAACCCAACTAAGAGCAACTTAATCCATATAAAGAGGATTTTAACCAAACAACCTTCATTTTCATCACTTAAAAGTGATTACAACTTTAGAAGGATTTACAGTAAGTTAACATAGGAATACCAAGGTACTCTAAGACTTATCACCTAGGCAATTTATCCACAATTATCAAATTAGGTCATCTCATTCAACCACATAAGGTTTGTATACAATACAATAGACACCAAGGTCATACATCATTAGGGGAAACAATATAGGAGACTTAGCCATAAGAACTCTTTCTTTTCTTTCAACATTAAAGTAAGGTAACTTCTAGGTCAATGAAACCCACATAATCACCCTACAACGATAAGAGTATTACCCTCAACTCTAGGGAAACTCCAATTCCACAGCATGAAGGGACTCACAACACAATAAGAAGTTAGAAACAAATCTACGACTCATCATGTCATAAGACTCTCATTCTTCATTCCAAATAGCAAAACTCCTTTTCACATTCATTATCATGTTCATATACATCAATTCTATACTCATTTTAAAAACTTCCAATCAAAGAACAATTTAGCTGTTTTCCTAAAAATATTACAGTAAGCTGCCTAGCATTTACAGTGAACATGCTTCCAAATTCCAAAAATGCAACCTTTAGGCAATTGATAGGAAAAGCATGACAATATGATGTACAAAACTTTACCAAGACAAGCATACTATCATCACACCTAGGATCAAGTTTATACAAAGAACTTCAATCCATACTAGGCAACTTATCAAGGACCACCTATATACCAAGGGAAACATTGAACACCTTTAAGTACAAAATCTAGGGTAGCATGCTTCCATATGTAGTCACTAAGCATTTCAAGCTCAAATCATAATATAATGCACCAACATGCAACACAATATAGTAACACATTATTTCAAAAGAAACTCATGTCAACCATAATAACTTCTAATCATGCTTTAACTATATCAGGCCATGCATTCTTCAACATAACATGCTATTTCACTTCAGTCTCATACATAGCCATAAATGGCATCAATTCATCAAAACATGCCAAGATTCACCTTCACACATACTCATTCAACCCTAAAACAATGTTAAACATTAACTCACCTTTTCTCCCTCAAACATAGAGAACAATCTCATCCAAGCAATCACATCTAAAAGACCACCGGACAAGAAAACATAAGAGAGGGATCTTATAGAGTTAAGTTCTATGGAACGATATGAGAATGATGAAGAAGGGAAACTCTATCGTCCTATAGCCTCTCGTACCATTTGATGTGTTGCGACTCACCACCAATGCTACGAGACTCTACTAGACGTGGCAATATGAGACTCTTAGAACCTAAGACCACTTTAAAAACCGGGCTCTCATACCACGTTTGTCATAACTGGGGGGCACCCCCTAGACTTAACACGGCGTACTTGACCTCTCGGAGGTCTTATACAAGCCCATAATTATCATTCATTGCATTGGCATAGTAAATTTAGCGGAAAATTTAAAAATTTTCATAGCACATCATATGCTAGAAACTTCATCTCATATATAGATAAAACATAAGACATTATACATTTATAGACCTTAAGTCTGTCTCTTTGCCATCTTAAACTCAACAACTTTAGAGTACATTAGGGACACGCCCATAAGACACATAACATAACTATACAATATTGAAAGACTTTACATTAAAGACATAAGTAGGAGATCCTTGAACTTTAACGATTCCTTTCATTGATCTTGGGAATCATCTAGCAAGTTGTTCTGTAACAACCCGAAATGACTATGCTAAGTAATGGTTAAACGTACCTAGAATGCCTGGATTAGAACGGGTTCACACAGCTTGTTGCGCGTAGAACCAGACCTCAGAACCTATGCACTACCTAAGCCAAACAACTTGGTGAGTTAGTTGAGCTAGGCAAGGTGAGAACCAACCATGTAGGGCACCCAAATTGAAGAGATTCACCTGGATGAGTTTTACCGGACTTAAAAGGGGTAATCTTAGGTTTGGAGGGTCTAGGGGTAAAATGGTCTTTCCCAAGCTAAGGGTAGTATTGTAATTACCCCAAATAATTAATTAATTAATTAATTAATATGGTTAAGGGGCAATTCGGGTAGAGGTTGCCGAATTTGACCCTTTAAGCAAAATCTAGCTCCACCCGGGTTCGAGCCTTGGTGGAAGCAATGATTTAATTGATTCAATTGTATTTAGTGAATTAATTAAATTAATTAATATATAAATTGCTGACTTAGGAAAAAGGAAAAAAATTAGATTTTTATTAATTAAGAGAAGTCCTAATTTGACTAAATCTCCACCTAATCTCCTAATCCTAAGCTAACACTATCACACGTTGCTCTCTACTCCTCTCTCACTTTCACGCTCAACTTTCTGTAAAACAAAAGAACAAAACAAAAATAAAACAAAGTTCATCCACATTCAAGAACTTGATCCGTCAAAATCAAAAGCAAAATAAGTTTACAAACGAAAAGTAAAAATCAAGTTCTCGACGGATTGTGCTTGTGATTTCGGTAGTGAGACGTTGGCTAAGTGGGGGTTTTGGCAGCACGTTAGAACCCCATTGAACGACTTCAGGTATGGGTTTTCTTCCCTCTTGGTCCCTTTCCCAAGAGACCCCTAAGGTTTAAACTATTCACAATAAAAAAAACTAAGGTTGTCCCCGTTGCATGCCCCTGTCATTAGATCCTTTGAAAGATTCAAGTATGCGTTGGTACGACTTCTGCTAGATGATTTTAGGGCTGGTTGTGATTACATGTTTGAATGTGTATTCGGAATTATGTAGAAATGAAAGAAGTGATTCCGAAAATGTGTGATATGTTAACTTGTGGGTGCACGTGTGTACTGTGATTTTGGTCTCGGCTTGAAGCATGAATTTTGACATGTTAAATTGTTGTAGTTTACGTGTATGAATATATGTTGAAAACGTGATGTTCATATAAGTTCGAAGTTGCTGAATTAAATGAAAATTCTTGATTGAAAGTAACCTTGAAGATGCACCTCAAGATCCCCCTAAAAACTACTCGAAATGTCTTAATGTTTAACGTGAAAGAGGGTGAGAAAATGGACTGCAAAAAGGTGATCAAATTTCCGAAAGTAACCATGAAAACTCACCTAAAGATGCACTAGATGCTACACGAAAATTGTCCTAAATCTAACATTTAAAAGTTGAGAAAAAGGGCAGCAAAAAGGGTGAACAATTCTGGAAATTTGTTCTCGGCAACATACTGTTAAAAATGTTACTTTTAAAAATATTTTTAAAATGCATGAGGTCAGTGGGGATTGAACCCAATACCTCACCATATACAAGTTATAAAAAAAATTAAATAATAAAGTGAGGTAAGGGGGATTCGAAATGGGGTAAAGCTCAAGTGAAAAGTTAGGAGAAAAATGAAAGAAAATGAAGTGAGGCGTGTGGGGTTATAACCCACAACCTCTTGGACAGATGAAGGAGAGAGGAGAAAAATGAAATAATGAAATAATAAAAATGAGGTATGTGGGATTCGAACCCACAACCTCTTGGCAGAATGAGAAGGTAAGGATAAAATGCATTTAAAATAAGGTGAGGCTGTGGGGGTTCGATCCCACACCCTCTTAGTCTAAACGAAGGAATCAAGTGAAGAAAGAAAAAGAAAAGAATGTGGGCATGGTGATTCGATCTTGGGTTCCCCAAGCCAAAATGTTTGAGACAAAAATCAAGAAAAATAAGATGAGGTGAGTGGGGATTGAACCCACAACCTCTTGGATAGGTGAGAAAGTTAAGAGAAAAACTATGAGAAATAAAATGAAGTTGTGGGGGATCGATCCCACAACCTCTTGTCCTTATACAGAAAAGAGAGGAGGGAAAAGAAAGAAAATATATGGGGGTGATGGGGATCGACCTAGGGTCCCCCAAATCTAAAAAATACAATTACCAAGTTTAATATAAGATTAAGTGTTGCTCAAGGGATTCGAAATCGGGTCCCTTGACCAATTCCGTATTGACACATAAGTCGTACGTGAATAAATGATTAAATGAATGCTGCCTTTAAGGATCGAAACCGAGATCTTGGCATACTTACAAGATGCATAAGTCTTCTACCACATAACCTTGGGTAAGTATGAATCACTTAGACGAGTTACTAATGAAGCCTCATGGCTTGTATGTATGGATCCATAAGTCCAGCATACGTTTAAAAGTAAGTGAACCTAAGATGTTATGTAATGAATGATGTGACCTCAGAAGGGTTAAGTAAGAGTATGAAACACATTAAAGGGCCAAGTGCATTGGCATATGATGAAATGAACATTCACGTAAAAAGGGGTGAGTAATTATGAAGGGCAAATGTGCTAAGACAAATGAATGTGGTGACAACATGATAAGAGGCTAATGTGAAATATGAGAGCAAATCTCAAATGAGCCTAAGTAAATGTTATAAAAACGTATTCACGTATGAGATTGTAAAGTTAATGAAGAGACCAGTCTCTATGAACACTCTAATGAAAGTATTAAAGTTAATGCATACTTAATACTAATGATGAGATGAGAAATCATCTAATGAGCAATGATGTCCTCGTGATAGAAGCCAGATTCTATTATGTATGAGATGAATGTAATGGAACTTTATACTAAGCACCGATAGTCTAGATATGAGTGGCGATTCCTTCTTTCGGGAAGGCAGAGGTTCGTGTAAATCTCATGAGATGAAACTGTCCGTCCAGACGGGTATGGGTCTCCTTATATCTCCTAGTCTTTGAACCTATGCAGCCAACATTGGGATCTAGTAGGGTTCAATTCCCTATATACGCTAGCATGTTTTGGATTCACTTTGGCTGGTGATTCCACCTCTTTTCGGTGTGGGGTAGACACTGGATTTCATGGAGCTCACATGATCTATGTCAGTTAAAGTTAAAGTTCCCAAAAAAATAATGAGGCCAGCCTCATGCAATGCACACAATGAAATGAACGGTACCAAAGATGTTTGGGTAGGATAATCAAGAGGTTAACTAGACTTATGTAATGACACTAAGTCATTCTTAGTCATTACACAGTGAACCCAATGAGAGTCTTAAACTACATCCTAGGTATATCTGGTGTTTACACTAGCCTATGAATGAAATGAAATGAAGTACGTATGAATGAATGAAGCAGACTCTGTGTTTGCTAAAGAAGGCTCCCTAGTTGAGGTCCCATATGTTGAGCCCTCATTTTGGGAAGTCCTAATGTTAAGTCCATGATTCCAAGGTCTCATGGCATATGAACGAATGATATGAAATATGATATGTGCTATATGCAATATGTTATGTGCTATATGCAATACGTTGTGTGTTGTGTGCAATATGATACGTATGATGATGCATGTTACTCTCATGGCATGACTTTCCTAATCCGATTTTGGCAAGTCCACTGACTTGACTTTCCATAACTCGTATCGTTAGGAGAGAGATATTCTAAATCATGCATGTTCGTGGTGTGTGCTTGCATATACCCATACTTAGTACAAGTGTGTACTAATTCCATACATTTATCTACTTTTAGGTGCAGGTGCAGCTGGACGTTAGAGCTTATGAGTTGACGCAGAAGTTATCCGGACGTGGAGATTTAATCCGTATTTGGTAGGCCCTCATGCTTTTGAGAATTCTTACTCATTTATTCTAGCGTAGACGTAGACATGAGCTAGTGGATTATGTTCCACTAGAGTTTCTTTCGTATTTACTTCCAGACGTTGTATTGGTGCCATTTTGGCAACTATATATTTATGACTATATCTTTCATTTGATTATCTTGATTTAGATGGTTGTTATGAACACTTATGAGTTTACGTAGATAGTATTATGCGAGATCAATGTTTTCCAATATAAATATTAAGTAAACAAAAGTTCAATTTTTTTAACTAAAATTAACCTAGATGAAGTAACGATGACGTATGTAGGCTTGTCTGCGACCTCTGAGAGGTCAACGATGCCGGTCTCGTCTGGGGTCTAGATTCTAGTCGTGACAAAGTTGGTATCAGAGCATTAGGTTGAATTCCAAGGATAATAAGTTCACATCAACCACATCGAGTAGTTTCTAACTTATGGTAGTGAAGTGCACCACTATCATGAATTAGAGATTGCATGATGCGTAGGAAAATTTCCCTTCTTCTGATCTTATCGTGCTTTCCTTAATGTCTGATTTCTTGGTGTTACGAGCGTATCTAACATCAATTCTATTTTTTTTAGAAAATTAACACAAGGGGGAACGCTGGTCGTGGAAGAGTAGGAGCAGCTGGTGGGGACAACCAAGTTCCACCCCAGGCTCCAGCTGCAAGAGTGGCCATGTTCGTTAACCAGCTGGGTTGACTGATGCTGAGTTGCGGACCTCTTTTGAATAGATGGCTCAAGCCATCACTATGCAGGCTAAGGCTATGACGGCCCAGTCCAACAGACAGGAGGTTCAGCGGGAGAACCCACCAGCCCACAACATGGCAAACAGGTTGCGAGATTTTACGAGGATGAATCCTTCAATCTTTACAAGATCTAAGACTGCAGAGGATCCTCAGGAGTTCGTGGAAAAGGTCCAGAAGATTCTGGTGGCGATGGGGCCACGGAGATTGAGAAAGCTGAGATGGCCTCATACCAGTTGAAGGATGTTGCACAGGCTTGTGCAAGATGGGGCAGATAGCAGGGCGTTGGGCGGAGGTCCGATCACATGGGAGCTGTTTTAAGACAACTTTTCTGAGAGGTTCTTCCCCAGCAAGATGAGAGAGGCTAAGGTTGAGGAGTCATCAAACCCTAAGCAGGGCTTAATGACTGTCAGGGAGTATTCCCTGAAATTCGTTAAATTGTCCAAGTATGCCACTTCTCTTGTGTCGAACAACAGGGATGAGATGAGCAGGTTCCTTACAGGGATCTGGGAGGATCTCGAGGAGGAGTGTAGGGCATCTATGCTGCATGACAGCGTGGACCTTTCCTGTCTTATGGTCCATGTCCAACAAGTGGAGGAAAGCAGGAAGAGGAAGCACACTAGGGCAGGGAACATGTCAAGGCAAGCTGAGGATAATTTTTCAAGGAAGAGTAGTACTGAAATCAGGGATAAGCCCAGGTTTAAGAAGGGACTCTCCCACCAACGGGAGTCAAGTTTATCCAAGGGTCGTTAAGAGAAACAATGAAGTAGATACACCACAGGAGAGGTCACCTTGCAGGAAGTATGGCAAACTGCACGGAAGAGAGTGTATGATGTGCTTTAACGCTTGCTACAGTTGTGGAAAACCGGGTCACATGGTGAAGGATTGTCCGAATAGGAGAAGTCAAGAACAAGGGAATGAGAGAGTTCAGCCTAATGGTCCAAGTGAAGAGGCTCCATGGAGGCAACGATTCTTCGCACTCAAGTTTAGGGGTGCAGGGGAAGACGCTTCTGGTGAAGTCTCGGGTGGGTAGCCTTAATTAGTCTTTCTTGTATTTGACTGTGTATGGTGTTTATGCACTAGTATGAGGTTAATATGTTTTAGTCATCATGTTGGTTGCTGATTTGTGTGACTTAAATGTTTACTTATGTTGTATGCTTTGATGAGACTCGTTTAGGAAAGAGTTCCTTAGTTTATTAATGTGAGGCTACTAGTAGGTTTCAAGTATGTGCACCATCATGTTAATATGTGAATCAGATATTCACCAATGAGGAGTATTGAATTGCCTATGTATGCATATGTTCTATAGATGACTTGCTTGTTGTTAGTAAAGAGAAGTTTCATTCGGGGACGAATGTTCCTGGGGGGGGGGGGGGGATAATGTAACAACCCAAAATGACTATGCTAAATAATGCTTAAACGTACCTAGAATGCCTGGATTAGACCGGGCTCACACGGCTTGTTGCGCGTAGAACCTGACCTCAGAACCTATGCACTAGCCAAGCCAACCAACTTGGTGAGTTAGTTGAGCTAGGCAAGGTGAGAACCAAACATGTAGGGCACCCGAATTGAAGAGATTCACCCGGATGAGTTTTACCTGACTTAAAAGGGATAATCTTAGTTTTGGAGGGTCTAGGGGTAAAATGGTCTTTTCCAAGCTAAGGGTAGTATTGTAATTACCTCAAATAATTAATTAATTAATTAATTAATATGGTTAAGGGGCAATTCGGGTAGAGGTGGCCGAATTTGACCCTTTAAGCAAAATCTAGCTCCACCCGGGTTCGAGCCTTGGTGGAAGCAATGATTTAATTGATTTAATTGTATATTTAGTGAATTAATTAAATTAATTAATATATAAATTGCTGACTTAGGAAAAAGGAAAAAAATCAGATTTTTATTAATTAAGAGAAGTCCTAATTTGACTAAGTCTCCACCTAATCCTAAGCTAACACTATCACACGTTGCTCTCTACTCCTTTCTCACTTTCACGCTCAACTTTCTGTAAAACAAAAGAACAAAACAAAAATATAACAAAGTTCATCCACATTCAAGAACTTGATCGCTCAAACTCAAAAGCAAAATAAGTTTACAAATGAAAAGTAAAAATTAAGTTCTCGATGGATTGTGCTTGTGATTTCGGTGGTGAGACGTTGGCTAAGTGGGGGTTTTGGCAGAACATTAGAACACCATTGAACAATTTCAGGTATGGGTTTTCTTCCCTCTTGGTCCCTTTCCCAAGAGACCCCTAAGGTTCAGACTATTCACAATAAAAAAAACTAAGGTTGTCCCCGTTGCATGACCCTGTCATTAGATCCTTTGAAAGATTCAAGTATGTGTTGGTATGACTTCTGGTAGATGATTTTAGGGCTGGTTGTGATTACGTGTTTGAATGTGTATTCGAAATTATGTAGAAATGAAAGAAGTGTTTCCGAAAATGTGTGATATGTTAACTTGTGGGTGCACGTGTGTACTGTGATTTTGGTCTCGGCTTGAAGCATGAATTTTGACATGTTAAATTGTTGTAATTTACGTGTACGAATATGCTGAAAACGTGATGTTATATAAGTTAAAAGTTGCTGAATTAAATAAAAAATCTTGATTGAAACTAACCTTGAAGATGCACCTAAAGATCTCCCTAAAACCTACTCGAAATGTCTTAATGTTTAACATGAAAGAGGGTGAGAAAATGGACTGCGAAAAGGTGATCAAATTTCCGAAAGTAACCATGAAAACTCACCTAAAGATGCACAAGATGCTACACGAAAATTGCCCTAAATCTAACATTTAAAAGTTGAGAAAAAGGGCAGCAAAAAGGGTGAACAATTCCGGAAATTTGTTCTCGGCAACTTACTGTTAAAAATGTTACTTTTAAAATATTTTTAAAATGCATGAGGTCAGTGGCGATTGAACCCAATACCTCACGATATACAAGTTATAAAAAAATTAAATAATACAGTGAGGTAAGGGGAATTCGAAATGGGGTAAAGCTCAAGTGAAAAGTTAGGAGAAAAGTGAAAGAAAATGAACTGAGGCGTGTGGGGTTCGAACCCACAATCTCTTGGACGGATGAAGGAGAGAGGAGAAAAATGAAATAAAGAAATAATAAAAATGAGGTATGTGGGATTCGAACCTACAACCTCTTGGCCGAATGAGAAGGTAAGGAGAAAATGCAATTTAAATAAGGTGAGGCTGTGGGGGTTCGATCCCACACCCTCTTAGTCTAAACGAAGGAATCAAGTGAAGAAAGAAAAAGAAAAGAATGTGGGCGTGGGGATTCGATCTTGGGTTCCCCAGGCCAAAATGATTGAGAAAAAAATCAAGAAAAATAAGATGAGGTGAGTGGGGATTGAACACACAACCTCTTGGATAGGTGAGAAAGTTAAGAGAAAAACTAAGAGAAATAAAATGAAGTTGTGAGGGATCGATCCCACAACCTCTTGGCCTTATACGGAAAAGAAAATAGGGAAAAAAAAGAAAAATACATGGGGGTGATGGGTATCGACCTAGGGTCCCCCAAATCTGAAAAATACATTTACCAAGTTTAATATAAGATTAAGTGTTGCTCAAGGGAATCGAAATCGGGTTCCCTTGCCCAATTCCGTATTTACACATAAGTCGTACGTGAATAAATGATTAAATTAATGTTGCCTTTATGGATCGAAACCGAGATCTTGGCATACTTACAAGATGCATTCTTGTACCACATAACCTTGGGTAAGTATGAATCACTTAGACGAGTTACGAATGAAGCCTCATGGCTTGTATGTATGGATTCATAAGTCTAGCATACGTTTAAAAGTAAGTGAACCTAAGATGTTATGTAATGAATTATGTGACCTCAGAAGGGTTTAGTAAGAGTGTGAAATAATCTAAAGGGCCAAGTTCATTGGCATATGATGAAATGAACATTCACGTAAAAAGGGGTGAGTAATTATCAAGGGCAAATGTGCTAAGACAAATGAATGTGGTGACAACATGATAAGAGGCTAATGTGAAATATGAGAGCAAATCTCAAATGAGCCTAAGTAAATGTTACCAAAACGTACTCACCTATGAGAGTGTAAAGTTAATGAAGAGACCAGTCTCTATGAACACTCTAATGAATGTTTTAAAGTTAATGCATACTTAATACTAATGATGAAATGAGAAATCATCTAATGAGCAATAATGTCCTCATGCTAGAAGCCAACTTCTATGATGTATGAGATGAATGTAATGGAACTTTATACTAAGCACCGATAGGCTAGCTATGAGTGATAATTCCTTCTTTCGGGAAGGCAAAGGTTCGTGTAATTCTCATGAGATAAAACTGTCCGTCCAAAGGGGTATGAGTCTCCTTATATCTCCTAGTCTTTGAACCTATGCAGCCAACATAGGGATCTAGCAGGGTTCAATTCCATATATACGCTAGAATATTTTGGTTTTACTTTGGTCGGTGATTCCACCTCTTTTCGGTGTGGGGTAGACACATGATTTCATGGAGCTCACATGATCTATGTCGGTTATAGTTAAAGTTCCCAAAGAAAGAATGAGGCCAGCCTCATGTAATGCACACAATGAAATGAACGATACCAAAGATGTTTGGGTAGGATAATCAAGAGGTGAACTAGACTTATGTAATGAAACTAGGTCATTCTTAGTCATTGCACAGTGAACCCAATGAGAGTCTTAAACTACATCCTAGGTATAGCTGGTGTTTACACTAGCCTATGAATGAAATGAAATGAAGTACGTATGAATGAATGAAGCAGACTCTGTGTTTGCTAAAGAAGGCTCCCTAGTTGAGGTCCCATATGTGGAGCCCTCATTTTGGGAAGTCCTAATGTTAAGTCCATGATTCCAAGGTCTCATGGCATATGAACAAATGATATGAAATATGATATGTGTTATATGCAATATGTTATGTGCTATATGCAATATGTTGTGTGTTGTGTGCAATATGATACGTATGATGATGCATGTTACTCTCATGGCATGACTTTCCTAATCCAATTTTGGCAAGTCCACTAACTTGACTTTCCATAACTCATATCGTTAGCAGAGAGCTAATCTAAATCATGCATGTCCGTGGTGTGTGCTTGCATATACCCATACTTTGTACAAGTGTGTGCTAATTCCATACATTTATCTACTTTTAGGTGCAGGTGCAGCTGGACGTTAGAGCTTATGAGTTGACGCAGAAGTTATCCGGACGTGGAGCTTTCATCCGGATTTGCTAGGCCCTCATGCTTTCGAAGATGCTTACTTATTTATTCTAGCGTAGACGTAGGTATGAGCTAGTGGAGTATGTTACACTAGCGTTTCTTTCATATTTACTTTTAGACGTTGTATTTGTGCCATGTTGGCAACTCTGTATTTATGACTATATCTTTCATTTGATTATCTTGATTTAGATGTTTGTTGTGAACACTTATGAGTTTACGTAGATAGTATTATGCGAGATCAATGTTTTCCAATATAAAGTTTAAGTAAACAAAGGTTCAAATTTTCCCCCTAAAATTAACCTAGATGATGTAACGACGACGTATGTAGGCTTGTCTGCGACCTCTGAGAGGTCAACGACACCGGTCTAGTCTGGGGTCTAGATTCCAGTCTGGGGTCTAGATTCCAGTCGTGACATCTTCACTATTCAAGACATCCTTTAAGCATCCATAACCTACATTTTGTGTAAAAAGTAGAGAAGAATGGAAATAGCATAAGAATGTACTAAGTATGGCAACCATGCAAAAACATGCATTCAAAAGGGACATTTTTGTCACGCCCCGAGCTACCCCCGAGACGCGGACACGGAACCTAGGACCACAAGTGATCCCAAGCTAACCCTGCTGGCATGATCATGAGCATACTAAAAATAATAAACTGATGCGGAAGCTAAATCATAATTAAATTTGAAAAGATGGGGAATACCCATATTCTATAACTGAGATATTTGAAAATAATGAGTTTAATACAAAGGAAATATTAACTCATACTAAGCTAAATCTAACTATGTCAGAAAATAGCCTCTAAACTGGACTAGAAATGCTGGGACAAGCCCCAGCTAAATCTAGCAAAAACTGAAACTAAAAGAATAAATTCTGAAGAGAGACTCATGAGTCTTGTCCTCGGAGAATGAGGACTCACCACTGAATTTGCTGATCTGGAGATCAGGAAATCGATCTATGCGTGATCTGGATGCTGAGAACCTGAACCTACATCACGAGAATATGTAGCGCACGTATGCGTCAGTACTTGAAAGGTACTGAGCATGTAGGATAGAGTAAAGCTGAAATAAAACATAACTGAACAAGCACAAAAGCAAGTATAATAATTTGAACATGATATACTGAATTTCTGAGCTAACTGAATGCAATGACCAATTTATAACATGCTAAAAGTGAATACTGAATATACTGATAAATGGTCATGCAGAGAGTCTGACTGAACTGTGGGAGCTACTAATAACCGATAATAAAACCACATGAGCTAAATGTGGAGTCCGATGTATACGCCCCATCGAGAGGACCCAATATACCCTGCCAAAGGTATAAAGGCATGCTGGCGTGATCACTAAACTGATTGCCCACAGAGGGGACTTACAACCTACTTGGCTAGTAGTTCTGGGACTATTGGGTACGCTAAACCCTAGTCCAACTCGGTATTATGCTACTCCCAATGAATTCTGTAAATTAACTAATTATGTCTGAGTTTATGTAAATAGTGGATAGCTCGAACTGAACATGCAAACTGCGAATGCAATAATTAATCTGGTAATTATGCATTTATAACTGAGGCATGTATATCTGAAGTTTCTGAAATATCTGACCTAGCATGTGTAATTCAAGAACTAAAGAAATACAAAGCTAGGGTTCTGAAATTCATTCGATAATCTGAGCAATAACATGATAATTTGATTTGGAACATATATTTAATAAATTCATGAAGTTCTATCAAAGTTTTAGAAACCCTAGGTTTAATCATGATAAGAAAATCAAGAATCTGACTGAAAACTAGGGACCCAATGGGTGAAAGGAACCCACTAGTGAAATCCCGCATACCTGGTGATGAAATCCACGGAAAAATAATTAAGTTTTCTGGGCTGGAACTGCTGGAGCTTGTGGCGTTCTTGAACTAGGGTTCTTGAGCTTTTTTTTTCTCCTATCTTGCTTCTAATTTTCTAAGTTTTGATTTAATGATTTGACTTGGATATGTTTTAATTATGTTTCTAGGCTTAAACTGACTAAAATCTGATGATTTAGGGTCAAAACAACGTAACTTATGGTTTAAACGGAGTGGGAAAGGTCAAAAAGACCCCTTAGAAGGTTGCTGTCGGGCCACACGACGGCCAGGACTGACGGTCCGTCGTGTGCCCGACGCCCCGTCGTTGGATCCGTCGTGAGGGCCTCTCCAACAGGCCTTTACTAAAATGGGCATAACTCTTTACTCGGAGGTCTGATTTTAGCAAGGTCGGTGGCTATGGAAAGATGATTCAATTATGTATCTGTGGGTAGGTCATGAGAGACCTAATTCAATTTGGGATAAGAGTTATGATCATTTTAAGTTGACCCAACTGTATTTCCCCTTAACGGTCTGCAAATTTTTTTTTCCTGAAAAACTAATTTTTGGTCTGTTTTGGCTACGGGGTGTTACAATTTTCTTGAAAGTCATACTTCATGCTTTTTGAGTAAATCTTCATAAAACCTTTAACCCATAGCATTTATATCATTCACACACATCATATAATCTTATTCAAATGCCAAATATTTCATAGGATCACATATAGGATTTATTACATTTTTAAATGGTCATGTGCTATGGTATCTAGGCTTGACACTTGGATTGCTCATACCTTATGCATAAAAGATCCAATGAGTTTTTAGCTTAGGGTCTTCATTTTAGGTACACTTCTTGGTCAATGAATCTTGGATTGGGTATGACAACCAAAAAAGTATATTTCTTATTCGTATATAGAAAATTTGCTAATATCCCTTAGCCAATATTTCTATACTATGCCCAATATTTCTCAATATTGGGAATTGGGGTGCTTATGTACCCCTAATAGGCTATCCTAAGGGCATACTGGGCTCTTCATTAGACATATGATTTTCCGGAATGTTACATTATCCCCCCCTTAGGAACATTCGTCCCCGAATGACACTTACACATCATTTAAACAAAGAGGGTGACTTTCGAAGGTTACTTTATCATACTTAAACGTTTCTTTTTTGTGAATATCTGATTCACACTTATTTGGATGATGCATATCATTCAAGCTTATCTGAAGCTTCATATTTGAGATTGAGGAATTTCCTTATCAATCACACTTAACTTAATCCACCTCACAAATCATGCAACACAAAAAAATCACGTCTATGCTACACCAAACAGCACACGAAATGCAAACATAACTTCGTTTTAACTCACGTAGTGCTATTATAAGACATACGATTAGTAGCCTACCACACCTAATCGACTAAAAGCACTTGAACTTAGATTTTTCTTAAACATAAACCATACTTAGAAAGAGAATATATAACCTCAAGAACTGAACAAGTGAGGGTAATGAGATCTCATATCGGCCTTGGCCTCCTATATTGCCCCCTCAACAAGGGTGGTTCCTCCATAACATCTTAACGGTGGCAAACTCCTTGTTCCTCAACCATTTCACTTGGCGATCTAAAATTTCAAAGGAAATATCTTCGTAAGAAAGGTTTTCATTAGATCCTAACCTCTTAGATAACATCTTATTGGCCTTAAGATTTGAAACTATTTGGCTTGTTGGATTTGAACCACGCCCTTCCCATTTCAATTCTAACTTATTTGGAAACTAAAATCTTACTACCCTATTTCGATAGTCTATGGTAGCATAACACTTATGGAGCCAATTCATACCTTAGCCATATTCTTGAGTTAGTATGTAGCCAAATTAGCCTTCTCCTCTTCATTAGTACTCATAACAGGCTTTAAGAACTTACCATGCATTCACCTCCATGCGAACAACCACACTCACCACACGTCTTTCATCCACGTTGGGCATTTCCATTATGGCCCTTCTTGGGAAGGCCAGATCCTGAGTGTGGCGCCTTAGACCACTTGTCCATACTAATTCTTGTGTGTATTCTTCTACGCGTTCACACAAGAAGGAACTTAGATACTTAGAATGACACAAAGTTTCAAAACTCTAGATAGCACGATAAAGAATAGAAGAAGGGAAAATTTCCTATCATTGCGTAGTCTCTAAGTCATGATTGTGGCGCGCTTCACAATCATAAGTCAAAAACTACGTAATGAGGTTTTGTTGAGCTTTAGTTCCTAGGTAATTTAACCTCATACCAAGTTTGTAACGACCCAGATTCTTGAATCCGAATCGCAACCGGCGTCGTTAACCTATCAGAGGTCGCAGATAAGCCTCATCTTGCATTCATCACATTCATCTAGTTAAATTTGCGGAAAAGTTAAAACTTTTTTTACGTATGAAGTTTACTTAGACTTCATATAGTCATTACGTATTAAACTTTATATACTAAGCTCAACATCAATAGACAACCATCTAATATCAAGAACCTTTCAAAACAAACAATGAATAGAATATATTAAGTTGCCAAAATGACCTTACATCAAAAGGTTCAAAACAAAATGTGAAAGAAACGCTAGGGACATAATCCACTAGCTATGTCTATATATAAAGCTAGACTAAGACTGTAGCATCCTAGAAATCAAGAAGATCTACCAAATGGTTTGGAGTAACGCTGAAGTCCAAACCACTACAAGTGTCGTCAATCTGTCCTCTGACCTGCACCTATAAAAATAGTAAATAGTAGGGGGTTAGTACATCACTTGTAATAAGTATGGGTGTATGCAAACATACACATAAAGCTATGCATGATCAATGAAAGCTCTTTATAAATAACATGCCATTTCTTGAAAGTGTCATCACTAGACTTTCCTAATTTGTTATTTGTGAATTGTGGTATGAATATGATGTATTTTAATGCATTCAAAGCACACAACTCATTTTCTATATGATTACAAGACGTTCGTATCATCAACATAATTTTAGAACCACTCGGGCGAAGATGTGAGATTTTGATCCTCTTAGGCCGAGAGCTCCTCTTTGTACACTTAGATTATTTTTCAGTCTTTTTCTTCTTGTTGTTGTGTAGTTCAATAACTCCTTTGGTCCTATGTTTTACTTACAAGTTCAATGATTCATTGTAGTCCCATACCCACAATGAATCAAGTAAGTAATTCAAGAGATTAAGGAAATGACTTAACTACAATTTGGGGCATGAATATATTTATAAGTCAATACTTATTGACTATACTCATTCTTTAGTTGATTGCATAATGTGCATAGTTCTTGGGGCATAACATTAAAGCTTATGATGTTGCTTACTTTGGGCATGAATTCTTTATAACCAATCTTTAGTGACTATTCCTATTATTGTATTATTGGCCTAATGTAAGAAGTCATTATAAGCCAATCTTATTTGGCTAATATCTTTTGCCAATTATATAAACTCATTATAAGCCAATTTATTTGTCTTTATAAATTTTCATAACATGAAGATTCATTATTAGCTATACCCTTTACTTATATTTAACTTTATTGGACACGATTTGACTATCCTTACAACAAGTTATTCATTACAGCAATTATTCATTACATTTCATAAGCCATTCTCTATTGATTATGCCATTAATTTCATTACTCTCATGTTTTATATATTATACATTTCATATACACGAGAACTTGGAATTATGGATGTAGCAATAAGACATCTCAAGTGAGGGCCCAACATATGGGACCTCAACCCGAGGGCCTTCTTTAGCAAATACAGAGTCTGCTTCATTCGTTCATTCTTACTTCACATTATTCATTTCATTCATTCGTAGGATGATGTAAACACCAGATATACCTAGGACGAAGTTTAAGACTATCATCGGGCTCATGAAGTGAAATGACCAAGAATGACCTAATGTCATTACTTGAATCTATTTTCCCCTCCTGATTGTCTTGCACAAACACCTTCGGTATCGTTCATTTCTTTATCTTTCATACTTTGAGGAACTTCAACTTTAACCGACATAGATCATGTGAGCTCATGAAATCCGGTGTCTTCCCCACACCGAAAAGAGGTGGACTCACTGGCCAAGGTAAAACCAAAACATCCCTAGCTCGCTTAGGTGGAAACCACTAGCTAGTTCCCTATGTTGGCAGCATAGTTCAAAGACTAGGAGATTTAGGGAGACCCATACCCACCTTGGTGGACAGTCTCATCTCATGAGAATTACATGAAACTCCGCCCTTCCCGAAAGAAGGCATCACCACTCATAACTAGCCTATTGGTGCTCAGTTTAAAGTTCCTATTTACATATAACTCATACATCATCGAAGCTTGCTTCTAGCATGAGGTAGTCACAGCTCATTAAATTATTTGTCATCTCTTCTTTACGTATTAAGTGTGAATTTTCCTTACACTTACATATAGAATGTGATTGAGATTTATTTACTCTTTTGATGACTTCTCATCCTTACTTTACATTGATGAAATGTGAATTTTCCATACATATCATCCTTACTTTACATTGATGAATGTGAATTTTCCTTACATATCACGCTTAGGTGTTAATGAGACTAGTCTCAGATATTCTAACACTTTCATTCGTGAGTATTCATTTAACAAATTAGCTTTGGTGTAAGTAAGACTTGTCTCACTTACTTTAACACCACATTCTGGTCACTTACTTAATTTAGACCCCTTTAATTATGTTATAACTCACGTTACTTACTTACTTTAGTGTCGTAGCTTCATGTCACCGTTTAAGGACGATGAGCACTTCATTCAATGAGTTTCATGTGTTCATAGTTCATTCTTGTGGAGCATGTTAGGAGTTGTCCCAATGAATGTCATGCCCTTGGTTATGGATTCATTTATATTACTTTAGAAGTGATTAATATATACTTGCTACTCTTACTACAGAAGAATTGGCATATGATTAGTATTGGCTCAAGATTTGGGATGTTAGACTAGCAAACTCATTCTTTTTGGCATAAGCCAATTTTACGTATGTTCATATTTAAATTTCCATATGTATGAACCCTTAGACAATCTTTTAATTATTTACATAAGTTCATAGCCATTAGCATATATTCATTTTGACCAAATAGAGTTAGCCAATTTTATTTGAACCAGATAGCCAATTTATTCAAGATATGATTTCATAGATGTCTTTTAGCCAATTCTTAGTTTATGGCTTTTAGTGTAACGTTTTAATAACATATTGGACAACATAATATTACCATTTGATGGCTTTAGAATCTTCATTACATCACAACAACATCAAGTCAACATTCGGCCAAAGACACATAATTTACTTAACACATCACAGACTTAACTTAGCATATTATCGATCCTTAATTATCATGATACGATTAACTTTACACAATTACAAGTTCATAAGTTCATTCAATACTCATCATTCAAGAACAATACATGTTAAGAACAACAAGCACCACATACCAACAACATGATCTCTAACCTATTCAACTTTGAAGTTGATAAGGATACTAGGGAAGGGAAGTTCGACGAGAACGATGGGAACAACCCTAGTTTTCAAGATCTTCTGAATCGTTTGAAGGAAAATACTCTTGGAGAAAGAATTCCAGGAGAGAAACCCATACCTTATGTATAACTTAATCTACGAAGACCACCTTGAACGAAACCTTGAATAAACCTTGAAATTGCCCTAGAGAAATCGATAAATTTTCTGCCTTTTTCTTGCGTTCGTTGCTTACTGTTTTTGCGTCCTTTTTTCTATGAGTTTGAACATGATTTTTAGGTTTATGAACTTATATTGACTCATTCAACTTAGGGTTTAATAAATTAATTAACTAATTACTAAAAATCCCCTCCTAGATTGACTAGAACTAGGAAAACATAATACTTGGTCAAATCTCAAGTTTTTCCTTAGAATTTTGTTATTCCCCTTTAAGCTAATTAATGAAATGGCTAATTTAATTAATTAAGGGACATAGGGTAATTACTAAAGTGCCCCTAAATCATTAGAACCAAAATTAACCCTTTTGGACCATCCTAGGTTAAGTACTAGGATTTTTCTTGAGTGGTACTAGGTTAGTGTAAGAATTTTGTTTTGATCATTTAAGCTAATTAATTAAATTGCTAATCTAATTAATTAGGTGACCTAAGGTAATTACTAAAGTACCCTCAAGTCATTAGGTCCATAACCAATATTTTGAACCATCCTAGGTTTGGTACTAGGTTGTCTTATTCTTGTTTTAACCGAAATCTGAAAATTGCTTTGTGATTTCGGTTTTGTCCTTTTAAATTAATTAATTAAGTTGATAAATTAATTAATTAAGTAGACTAGGGTAATTACTAAAGTATGTCTATGTTGTTAGGACCTTAACTAGCTCTTTGGACCATCCTAGGTTAGGTACTAGGTTGTCCCTTTCTTGTCTTAACAAAAATCTGGAAATTTCCTTTGTAGTTTCGGTTTTAGCCCTTTTAAATTAATTAATTAAGTTGATAAATTAATTAATTAGGTAACCTAGGGGAATTACTAAAGTACCCCTAAGTTGTTAGGACCATAACTAACCTTTTGGACCATCCTAGGTTAGCTAGTAGGTTGTCTCTTCAACTAGTACTAGGTTAGTGTCAACCCGGTTTAGTCCTAGGTTGTCGGGTGCACTAATTAGTTTATTTCGTTTGTTACTAGGTTAGTTATCTATTTAGGGCAGTAGGTTAGAGTCTAGAATTGATTAGGAAGTTAGGCCCTACATGGAGTGGTCCCTTGTGCACGTTTTTCCCCCTAACTACCCTAACCGAATTCGGTTAGGGTGGTCCCCTCCTTTGGAAGTTTCTTCACATGTCTTGCACATGTATTGGTTGTACTTTCCTAACTAAATATTATTTATGGTTCCTTTGGGAATGTTTAATTCTTGTCCCAAGGACCCTCACCATGTCCTTGGGCACTGCTTAATTTACATGATCATTTTAATTGGTCATGTGCTATTGTATATAGGCTTGACACTTGGATGCCTCATACCTTATGCATAAAAGATCCACTGTGTTTTTAGCTTAGGGTCTTCATTGTAGGTACACTTCTTGGTCAATGAATCTTGAATTGGGTATGACAATCCAAAAAGTATATTTGTTATTCGTATATAGAGAATTGACTAATATCCCTTAGCCAATTTTTCTATACTATGCCCAATATTTCTCAATATTGGGAATTGGGGTGCCTATGTACCCCTAATGAGCTACCCTAAGGGCATACTGGGCTCTTAATTAGACATATGATTTTCCGGAATGTTACACCATCCTCGACCCATGACACCCACTTAGGGGGCGTGGGTCAACCTATAGTTCGTGGGTGACCATCCGTAGGTCAAAGATGTTTTGGAAGCTTTTGGGGGCTGCCTTATGGCCCTTCTCAAGGACCTATGTTTTGTACTTTGGGTGTCGTTCCTTAACATTTATATCCAAAAACACGTACTAATTAAGGGTAGTTATTGTACGACTCTAATCTTTACATTCATTCCCATTTAGGTTCCTAGTTGAAATATTAGGCTTTAGCTAAGTTTATTAGTTTTTCGGAGCGTTACATATAGTAGTATTTAGACCCCTAATCTATGTCATTTAGGTAATTCACTCAACTCACTAAAATAATTGGGCTTCTCTCAAATAATTCTCTGTCTAGAAAGTAGAAGTAGAAGGAAGAAGAGGATTCAAGTTAGGTCAAGTCAAGTCTACATTCTTCTGAGCTTTGTGGGCTTTGTAATAAAGGTAATATTGCTTATTCATATATGGAATCCTTTCATCCATGGATTCTCTTAGAATTCCATAGTTTGAAGAAGAATTTCCGAATTCTTGTTAGGGTGTCTTCCAATGTCGTGGGTTATGATTAACATTGATCCAACTTACTGGATTGTGATTGTTTATGATTAAATTACATGATTATAGGATTAATCTATACATACCCATGACTAAACCATGTTTCTAACAATGAGTTGATTAAAATTGGTTTTATGCCATAAAGAGGAAAACGGTGGATTTAGATATGAATGCTTGAAATTAAAGTAAATAGATATGAATTGCTTGAGAGTAGAGCACATAGACATGAATTGAATTATATTGAGGTATATATGATTAATTATGATTATTAGTTCTTTATATTGATCTTATATGATGATGTATGATTAGAATTTCTTAAGAACTAACTATGTGGTTAGAATATCTTGAGCTCTAGGCATATCTTATGATGACTAGAAGTAATGTTTTAAGATTAAGTCTTGTAGTATGAATGTGGATTTCTAGGGCTTTGAGGATAAATCTAATATGATGAACTATGAATGATAAGTTTTTAGAGTGAAGCTTAGATGATCTTGAATTGTAGGTACAGTTGTCGTAGAAGATTGTACCACAGGACCTATATTATGGAACTATGATATTATGTACGTGTTATAAAACCTATGTAAATGCTTTAAGGACACTTTTAGAATAATGTTTCAATGGTTATGATATTTATGTTTTGTTGCTTGAAAGGACATTCTACTGAACATACAATGAACATGATGTGAAAGGTTTACTCACATAAATTATTCTACGTTGAAAGGTTTTCTCAACTAAATGAATCAACTATCATGTATGAACTGTGATAGCTTGAAGTAGCGATGTGATATCCCTTCATGAATAACTTGACATTTGTATGACAAGACCATGCATGATAACTTGAGATAGTAAAACTCATGGATAACCTTGGATTGAGAAATCTTACCCTTCCAATGTAGCTTGACCTAGCATGAGGATGCTTGCATGATAGCTTAACTTGGTGAGGCCAAACCACTTCATGATATCTTCGATTGAGCAATACTACCTTTCCTTGAGTAGCTTGGACTTGCTTTAGATGATGCTTTCCTTGATATATTGGTATAAAATAGTAAGGTGCTTTACCTTGGTAGCACTGAATTGGTGAATCATAACCATTTACGAGTAATGATGTGACTTGGATGAGTAGAGATATACTCTACCATTAATAGTAAGGATGACTAAAGAGGGACAATTCCCTAATCAAAGTAGCATGATTATGATGAAATAAGATTACTTCGAGGAATTGTATTGCAAGTTTATTTCTATATGAGATTCATGGTATGATATAGCTTAGATTGGATTGTTAATTGAGTTACTTTCCTCGAATAAGCATTATTAGAGGTAAATGAATTATGCAATGAGTAAGAACAAGTTGAAGTTACTTAAGAAGTGTTCCTCTTATGATTTGATGACTTATGCACATTGAATATGCTTATGAATTATGTTGATGTCTCTTATGATTATGGTATATGTCTTATGTTGACTAATGCCTATATTATGCTCATGTTGATAATAAATTCCAGCCATCATATTTAGTACATTTTTGTACTAAGACATACTGTTGTCTAGATTCTTATCAAATTTATGGTCTGACAATATTGACTCTCCTGTGGCTAAGGTCATGGTAGAGAATGTAGTGAAGACTTGGTGAGTCCTCATAGCATCGTGAATTTGATCACGCTCTTTTATGTACTTCTTTAATGGTAGAACTATGTTAAGGGATGTGTCCCAAATATATTCATGCTATAGATGGTTTGAGACAACTGTAGTTGACTTTCGCTTCATTTTGTGAGACTTTTATGTGGTTGAAAATGTTTTAAAATTCTGCGCAATTGTCTATAATCTTATGTTATGAAAAGTAAGTTGCTTGTATGAGGCCTATCGGAATCTTGTATTCCATGTTACCTCTAGGGTTTACTCCTGGGTAGTGATAATACAATTATACATAAACCTTACAGTCATCCTTGTGTTCATTGTTTCATTATCTATGAGTGTTTCATGATATTTTCCAATTAGTAGTGTGAATGTACATGTTGCCTCTCTCTTATAGTCATGAACGAATTTCCCAAATATGCTCACCTCTTCTCGAAAATCACAGATAGGAAATTCCCAACCTGATATAAGTGCAACATTTATACTTTCAGCAATATTCGATGTCATGTATCACCCCCTATGGACTTGTGAATAATACCGGACCCACTTATCATATCCACCTAACTCCAAATATTCTTCCACTCTTATACTCACTTTCTCTACTATATTCATTATCATATCAAATTCTTTTTGCGTGCAAGACTTTGCCATCTTATAGAATATACCAGTTAACTTCTCGTGAGACTTTCTAAATTTCTTATGAACATTATTCCAGAAGTGTCACATGTAACACTCCAAAAGTCCAAAAACTAATCTAGAGCCTCACATGTTGGTCTAAGTTTAGCAACAGTGTCATAAGTCCTACAATAATTTTTTAAACAATTTAGTAAGTGTTAGAGAAGACGTCAAGAAACGTCCATGACGTCCGGAAGCTAGTGTACTTGAACTAGTAAAACGCCCTTAGGTTTCATGAAGGTTTAGAAGTATCATATGAAGTCTTAAACTTTTAAAAAGACTTTAAATAGGTAAAATCATGTATGTATGGTTAAACGTCTAGGTCCTACCCCCAAGGGTCGCCCTAGGGATCCATGAAGGGACCCAAACTTAGCCAAGAAAGCTGACAAAGTAGCAGCCAAATTGCACTTGGCTGAAATAGGTCCACGTCGTGGACTAGGTCCCACATGGACCAAAAGTCTTGTTATTCGTTGCAGACTATTCTGTCAGGAAAATTAAGTTAGAAAATCATGCGGGAGCATCTCCCCTCGCGGACTTGTTCCCCAACGAAAATCTAAAATTTATAATTCAAGTGTGACTTCATTGAAGGGTCAACTTAAGTGAGGGGTAATTTGGGTATTTGATGTGGGGCCTATATATTTATTTTCAATCAATTTTCCTCACATTAAATCACTCAAATCAAATTCCCAAATCAAAACACAAAAGCTCTGACCTCTCTCTATTTTCTCTCTCTATTCAACCTCCATTGAAGGAAGATGAAAGCTTGAAGAAGAAGACCAATTTCTGTAGGATTTCACTTGAATTTCATGTATTAATATTCATTGAGTTATGAGATCTTAACTCTTGTGATTCCTTTCCCCAAGAGTTCCTCTGAAAGTTGATTTCTAAATCACCTAATTCTTAGGGCTTTCTTCTACAAATTAGTTTTCTTCTAAACTTGAAATGGATGATTCATTAAGTAGAATTGAGATTACCCATCGCTAATTAAGTGTACATTGTTGAGTAATTGATGCCAATTAAGGGTAATTTCGTGTGGATCATGTCCCTTCCCCAATTCCTTCAAATATTGGATCTTGCTTATGAATTGATGGGAATTGATGAATGTGTTGATTGTTAGACTTGTATTAACTATTATAATTATTTTATGGACGGTCTAGGGTCATGTATTGTTGGGATTGAATCTATTTCTTAAAGAATTCATGATGAACCCTTCTTTCCTAAACCCTTGGTTATGAATTGAAGTTAATTTTGATAGTGATGATTCAATTGACTTAGTTATTGTATAGATTACTATTCTATGATGTTATTACACCTATTATTGGATGAAATTGATTGGTTGATGGTAAGACCATGGATGATGGCTTTTGACAGAGATTGGGTAAGTCTTTGTGATCTCAAATCTTTACTTCAATTGTGATGGCTTGTACTTGGTTATGAAGTTTAATTGAAGCATATCTTTTGATTTGATTAAGTAGGTGTTGATATGATGATGCAATTGAAATGTCTTGATTATGTGAATTGTGAGATAATGATTAATATGTATTGATATAAGGTTGATTATGAATTACCTATGTTTCTTACTATGACATGATGATGATAATGTGTTAATCTCACATATGAGGGTTGTAATGAAAAGACATTCTCGTGCAATTCCTAATGAGCTAATTACTATTTATATACAACGAGTTAGTCTCCTATGACCTAAACTAAGTTATGATTGTTAAAGAAAGACATTTCAAAAGGGACTCTAGCTTTGCACCGAGTGAACAACTAGTGAGGAGTGTCCCTTCCCAAGTACGGAAGGTAAGTTCACTATTGTACTCATGAGATAGAGATTACAATGTTGATGGCATAAACACGGTCTTAAACATGCTCCTAGTTCTTGAACTATGTTGACCCCATAGGAATACTAGCTAGTGGATCCACCTAGATGCTATGTTCATGTTTTGTTACTACGTTGGCAAGCAGTCCACCTTTTTTTGGTGTAGGGTTTCAGAAAATTGGATTCCAAATTAGCTCATGTGGTCTATGTCGGTTAAGGCAAGATATTCCTGAAAGTAAAATGAAGTAATAAAGTGAAATCTAAGTAGGACTTAAGGGGTTTGACTTAGTCTACGTAAGGGTTTGGGACTGTACCTATACATTGAACTAGGTTGCATTAAGGGAATTCCTAGAAGGATGTTCTTATGTTCTTATAAAGTAAATGATAGGCATATGTTGACTTTATATGTTGATGATTCTATATGATGTTGGTTTCACTTATGAACATGTCGTTGGTCTATATTTCTATATATGATAGGAATACTCATGATGATATGTTATATGAAGTTAGACATTATTTGTTATCCTTTGGTTGGTTAACTTGGTTGAGTGGGGTTATGGGGCTTCACTTGGTCATTGCACTAGTAAGCTTTGTAAGGGGTCATGAGTAAGGGTCTTGCATATGTTGTATGGTTATGAACTCTTATACATGCTTTGTTGTTATAACATGATGTTGGAGTTGCTTTGGTTATGAGTTCTAATATGCTACACACATGTTGCAATGACTTTGCTTGACGATGTTGGTATTGTGTTGTAAATGGTCTTGTCTTAAGGAATGTGTGATGATAGGCTTATATGGGTTCTTGGATGTGCATAAATTTTTACAAAAGTAACTTAGCATGGTTTTGAATAAACATCCTCTTTAGCATGATTTCTATGTTTGTGTGCATATGTTCCCATACTTAGTACAAGTGGTGTACTAACCCATATTTCTCCCTTTTCCCCAAACATTTTAGGTTCCACTTGTTGAAGGGTTCATAACCAATTTGCAAGGAAGAGTTGGATTTTTTCTCCAAGTGTGGGTATGTCCTGAAGATCCCGAGGATGATGCCTTTCCTCATTTTACCTATGTGACTTGCTATAGTCTAATGACATTTGTTTCACTATTATTGTTCAAGATATTATTGTAAGCCCTAAGTGGCAATTTATACATTTGTGTAAGGGCTATTCCCGAATTGTTCTATTTCCACATAAATGGTTTTATATGATACATCTCTATTAGACTTTATATTGTGTATGTTGTATATGTGACATAAAAATAGAAGCCTATGTAAGCTTCTTATGCGAGAAGTCAAAGTAAACTCCCTAGGTATATATTATGTGTAAGCGAGAGGTCTATCTAAACCTCATAATGTAGATGTAGACGAAAAGTTTTTAATTTTTAAAACTTTTAAACCTATGAAATGTAATGACGAATGCTAAGAAGATGGTCTTAGTCCTCTCCGAGGATGACGATGCCGGTTACGTCTAGGGGGTGCTCCCCGGATGTGACAAACTTTGTATCAGAGCATGAGGTTGAATATATTTAAGATTGATGTCTTATTAAACCACGTATTTGTAGATTCTTATTCATAATTGTGAAGCATGCCACACTTATGAATGAGAGACTATGTGATGCTTAGGAAATTCTCATCTTCTTGTATTCCCATGTCGTGCCTCTAGAGTCTTAATTTATGTCTTCATTGAACTAAACCTTTTGTCGTGGTTATAGGTATGACTACTAGAAGAGCAGCCACAAGAAGGGTCGAAGAAGTGATAGCTAATGCAGAAGCTCATGACAAGCAAGCTTCTCCATAAAACAACCAAGTGCCTCCACTTGAGCAAGTTCCTATGGGTGATCAAGTTCCGATTGTTCCTCCACCTATGACGGATGGAGAGATAAGGTCGACTTTTCTCAATTTTGCCCAAGCCATGACCTCTCAAGATAATTCATTCACTTCTCAATTCCAAACTTTGAAGACTAAAGCGAATCGGGAGGTTGGACCCCGAATGCCTCAACATGCTAGAACTACGACTTCTCATTTGAGAGACTTTACTAGGATGAAACCACCTATGTTCTTCGGGTCAAAAGCGGATGAAAACCCTCAAGATTTTCTTTATCTATGCTATAGGTGTGACTTCAAATGAGAAGGTCGAGTTGGCGGCCTATTAACTAAAAGATGTGGCCCAAACATGGTACACACAATGGAGAGATAATAGGGTGCTAAGAGGTGGTCCGGTGACTTGGGAGATTTTCAAGAAGGCCTTCTTTGATAGGTTCTTTCTTAGAGAGTTTAGGGAAGCTAAGGGGGAATAATTCATCAATCTTTGTCAAGGAGGTATGAGTGTACTTGATTACTCCTTGAATTTTACTAAATGTCCAAGTATGCTCCATCATTGTTGTCTAACCCAACGGATGAGATGAGTCATTTTCTTACGGGAGTGTCCGATGACTTAGTGGAAGAATTTGTTTGGCTATGCTTCATGATAATATGAATATATCTTGACTAATGGTTCATGCTCAACAAATGGAAGAATGTAGACTAAGGAGGAAGAATAAGGAGGCCAAGAAGGCAAAGTCTTATGAAGGTGTCTCTTCAAAGAGAAGGTTGGAAATTTAAGAAAAGCCTAGATTCAAAAAGAGGTTCTCCAATGAAGTTCCTTCAAAATTTCCTAAGGATCGTGATGATAGGGTGTCTTACCCTAAGTCTCAAAAGGGAAGAGGTACTTGTTCACCAAGTAAGAAGCCAACTTGTCGAAAGTGTGGTAAGAAGCATTTTGGTTAGTGCCTAGTTGGGACGGATAAATGCTTTGGGTGTGTCAAGAGTGGCCACAAGGTTAGAGATTTCTCTAATGTGAAGGGTCAAGACAAGGGAATGGGCAAGCTCAAGCAAGTGGTTCTAATGTTGATGCTCCAATAAAGAATCACTTTTATGCTCTTCGCTCTAGGGGTTAACAAGAGAGTACTCCTGATGTGGTGACTGGTATGTTACAAGTCTTCTCTATTGATGTTTATGCTTTACTTGATCCGAGTGCTACATTATGTTTTGTTACTCCTTTGGTAGCTAGAAACTTTGATATTTTGCCTGATATCTTAAATGAACCTTTTATTGTAACTACCCTGGTAGCTAATTTTGTGGTTGCAAAGAGGGTATATAGAAATTTTCCTATAATATTGCAAAATAGAGTTACTCATATTGAATTAGTATAACTTGATATGTTTGACTTTGATGTCATTTAGGGATTGGATTGGTCGCATGACCATTTTGCTTCCATTGATTGTAGAATAATAGTTGTTAAGTTCTTAGAGTGGAAGGGGGTAAATTTTATTCCTAGAGGTCCTATTATTTCTTGTTTAAAGGCTTGTAAGATGATCTCAAAAGGGTGTTGATAACATAATGTAAGAGTCAAAGATTTAGACTCCTAAAATCCTCCCATTGAGTTAGTCCCCGTAGTGAGGTAATTTCCAGTGGTCTTTCCTAATGATCTTCCCGGAATCCCTACCGAACGGGAAATTGATTTTGGTGACTTGCTACCAGATACAAACCCCATTTCAATTCATCCTTATCGGATGGCTCAGCCGAATTGAAAGAGTTGAAGGATCAACTCAAAGACTTACTAGAAAAAGGCTTCATTAGACCTAGTATTTCTCCATGGGGTTCTCCGGTATCGTTTGTGAAGAAGAAGGATGGGTCCATTAGAATGTGAATTGATTATCGGCAACTCAATAAAGTCACGATTAAGAACAAGTATCCTCTCTCTCGGATTGACAATTTGTTTGATCAACCCTAAGGGGTAAGCTACTTTTCTAAGATTGACTTGAGATCGGGGTATCACCAACTTAGGTTGAGAGGTGAGGATATACCAAAAATGAAATTTCGAACTAGATATGGTCACTACGAGTTCCTAGTAATGTCCTTAGGTCTCACTAATACCCCTGCGGATTTTATGGACCTAATGAATAGGGTGTTTCGAAGTTACCTAGATGCATTTGTCATTGTTTTCATAGAAGATATCTTTGTATATTCGAAAAATGAGGGTGAAGACATGGACCATTTCAAAGTGGTATTACATGTGTTTAAGGAACACCTACTTTGTCACGCCCCGAGCTACACCCAACACGCAGACACGGAACCTAGGACTACAAGTGATCCCAAGCTAACCCTGCTAGCATGATCATGAGCATACTAAAGATAATAAACTGATGCGGAAGCTAAATCATACTTAAAATGAAAAGATGGGGAATTCCCATATGCTAAAAATGATATAATATGAAGACTGATGAGTTTAATACAATGAAATTACTAACTCAGCGCTAAGCTGAAACTAACTATGTCTGAAATAAGCCTCTAAACTAGACTAGAAATACAGGGACAAGACCCAGCTAAATCTATCAAAAACTGGAACTAAAAGACTAAATACTGAAAAGAAACTCATGACTATTGTCCTCAGAGAATGAGGACTCACAACAGAATCTGCTGAACTGGAGATCAAAAATCGATGTATGCGTGATCTAGATGCTGAGAACCTAAACCTACATCACGAGAAGATGTAGCGCACGTATGCGTCAATACTTGAAAGGTACTGAGCATGTAGGATAGAGTAAAGCTGAAATAAAAGATAACTGAACAAGCACAAAAACAAGTATAATAATCTGAACATGATATGCTGATTTCTGAGCTAACTGGATGCAATGACCAATTTATAACATGCTGAAACTGAATACTGAATATGCAGATAAATGATCAATGCAGAGAGTCTGACTGAACTGTGGGAGCTACTAATAACCGACAATAAAATCACATGAGCTAAATTTGGAGTCCGATGTACACGCCCCATCGAGAGGACCCAGTATACCCTGCCACAGGTATAAAGGCATGATGGCGTGATCACTAAACTGATTGCCCACAGAGGGGACTTACAACCTACTTGTCTAGTAGTTCTGTGACTAATTAGGTATGCTAAACCCTAGTCCAACTCGGTATTATGATACTCCCATTGATTTATGTAGTTAACTGATTATGTCTGGATTTTTGTAAAATATTGGATAGCTCAATAACTGAACATGCAAACTGAGAATATAACATTTAATCTGATAATGATGCATTAATAACTGAGACATGTATATCTGAAATAACTGAAATATCTGACCTAGAATGTGTAATTCAAGAACTAAAGAAATACATAGATAGAGTTCCGAAATTCATGCGATAAAGTGAATAATAACATGATAATCTTATTTGGAACATATAACTAATAAATTCATGAAGTTCTGTTGAAGTTCTAGAAAGCCTAGGTCTAATCATGATATGGAAATCAAGAATCTGACTGAAAACTAGGGACCCAATGGGTGAAAGGAACCCACTAGTGAAATCCCACATACCTGGTGATAAACTTCACGGAAAAATACTTAGATTTCGTGGCTGGAACTGCTGGAAACTAGATGCTTTCTTGAACTAGGGTTCTTGAGCTTTTTCTCCTTTCTTGCTTCTAATTTTTTAACTTTTGATTAATGATTTGACTTAGGTAAGTTTTAGCTATGTTTTTAGGATTAAACTGACTAAAAGATGATGATTTAGGATCAAAACGACGTATCTTAGGGTTTAAATGAAGTGGGAAAAGACCAAAAGACCCCTGGGTAAGTTGCTGTCGGACCAAACGACGGCCAGGACAGACGGTCTGTCGTTTGATCCACGCCCCGTCATTTGGTCCGTAGGTTGGCCTGTTCGACAGGTCTTTACTAAAACAAGCATAAAATTTTACTTGGAGGTCTGATTTTAGAAAGGATGGTGGCTATGGAAAGATAATTCAATTATGTATCTGTGGGTAGGTCATGGGACACCTAATTAAGTTTTTTCTAAGAGTTATGACCATGTGAAGTTGACCCAACTGCATTTCCCCCTTAACTGTCTGCTAAATCCAACCTACGGTTAGACCTACGGACCATGCTGGTCATCCGTGTTTCTTGTAAGAGAGTGGGTGAAGGGAGTCTCAATCGACGGTCATGGACTACGGACCGTAGTCTGATTTACGGACCGTAAGTCTGTCCGTTGACCAACACTTAACCAATTTTCCTGGGTTGATATTTTTTGGAGTTTCTGATCCCATCGACGGTTGTGAAGGACGGACCGTGGGTCAGGCTACGGTCTGTCGATGGTCGCATCAGTTGCACCTGCAAATTTTTCTGAAAAACTGCTTTTTGGTCTGTTTTGGCTAAGGGGTGTTACAAACTATTTGCCTATTATAGCGAATGTGAGTTTTGGTTGAGGTCGGTGGCGTTTCTTGGTCATATCATCTCTAGTAAAGGAGTTGAGGTTGATCAAAGGAAAACCGAGGTGGTAAAAAATTGGCATAGACGATTGACTCCAACCGACATTAGGAGTTTCTTGAGTCTAGCGGTATTCTATTGGAAGTTTGTTGATGGTTTTGCATTGATTGCTTCTTTTTTAACTACCTTCACCCAAAAGAGTGAAATTTAATTGGTCGGAGGCATGTGAAAGAAGCTTCCAAATCTCGAAAGATAAGCTTACCTCCGCTCCGGTGTTGACTTTACCGGAGGGTAATAAAGGCTTTGAGGTATATTGTGATGCATCCAGAGTGGGCTTGGGGTGTGTCCTTATGCAACATGGGAAAGTAGTAGCCTATGCCTCTAGATAACTTAAGGTGCATGAGAATAATTATCCAACACATGATCTTGAGTTAGAGGTTGTGGTATTTGCCTTGAAAATATGGAGGCATTATCTTTATGGTGTCAATGTTGATGTGTATACCGACCAGAAGAGTCTTCAATATGTTTTTACCCAAAAAGAGTTAAATCTCCGATAAAGAAGATGGTTGGAATTGTTGAAAGATTACAACATAAGTGATCTCTACCAACCCGACAAGGCCAATGTGGTTGCGGATACTCTAAGCCGTATAACCATTGGTAGTGTATCTCGTGTGGAAGAAGCCAAGAAAGACCTAGTGAAAGATGTTTATAGGTTGGCTCGTTTGGGTGTTACATTGTAAGATTCTCCAAAAGACGGTGTCACATCCCGAGAGAATACCCTAGAAGATATGGCAATCTCGGAGTGCGACCGCGTACTTGACCTCTCGGAGGTCTTTTACAAGCCCTTTTGCATGATTCATCGCATATAAATATGTGAAAAGTAGTGCGGAAATAAAACTTTTCACAACATTAAAATAGTCTTTCAAAATATCTTTCATATAAAACCAAAGGAAATACTAAGTCTCATGTAATCAAATCATAGACTTGAAATATACTTGGAACACGGCCCGTACAAATTGAAATATAGTACTACTAAGTCTATTACGATTCGTTAATAAAAGAAACTCTAAGATAGTGATGCCCTCCAGTCAAATGAGGACATACTTCAACCTTGTTTGAAAGATCCTATAATCCAAGCTTTGCTCCCAAAAACACCTTCACCTATAAATCACTTTAGAGATAGATAATTATGAAATTAGTACAAATATCATCATAACTAACATTCAATAAAATATGCTCTTTTTGATTAAAACATCATACCATAAGCATAACAACAAAATTTAACACCTTAGAAACACATAAGACATCACATAAGAATTTTACCACATTTTAATAAAATATTACAGTAATCTATGCTAAGTTACAGTGAACTAATTCAACATTACAGTAAACTCCTTTTATCATGCAACATTCTCACTAAAAGCTATCCTAAGACTCACTTAAGTAAGACAAAGAGAGACCACTCATACACCTTCTGTAAGCACACCTAAATGATCCTTGAGAATACCTATACTGAGATTAATACACTTATAATACACCAAAACACATAACATGTATAATATGACAATCTCCTAGCGAAGGTTATCAATAGACGTACTTAAGTAATTCTAGAATAGAACGCTCACACAACCTCTCCAATATTACCTAAATAATCCTTAAGACTTCCTAAGTTTATATCATGTCTAAGTTATCAACAAACTTTCCTATCTACAGTCATTTTTAAGACATCCCTAGATAAGACATGAAGAGACCTTTCTTTATGCCCCCTTCACACTTTAACTAGGCAATCATTAAAGTTACTCTAGACTAGGTACTTATTCATTTACATGTTTTTTAACTTAATTCATTACCTTCATTAGTTCATTAAGAGATATTCATCACATAAGGACATTCAAGTAATGGTCTTGAAGAAGACCTAGGGATTCACTCAGTAACAACTTCAAAGCCCAATTATGCAATGCCTAGGTAGCGTCCCATATCACCACCTAAACTTCATAGAACTTCTCCAATACTAGTAGGTATCCTATATGATGAGAATAGGCAATAACCGACATAGACCATGGTAGCTAAGCATGGAATCCGGAGTTGTAACCTACTCTGATGAGGGTGTTGTACTGGCCAATAGTAGAACTTGGACACATCCCATGTAGGCACATGGTTAAGGAATATGAAGGGTTCCTTTGTTCTGTAATGTCATCTTATATAGAGAAACTTCCCAAACCATACTCACTCAGTGCTAGACTTTGTTCTCATAGAGTATTTCACATAAAGGAGTACATGAAGAGGTTCCATATCTAGTTCACAACCCAATCACATTACACCTTATCAAAGAGGTCCCCTAGGGTTGCCTTACAATGTTTAAGAGCATAGATTATTGATTTTCCTAAGAATGACATTATGCCGTTCCAGCCAACCATCATTAAGTCCACCATATTCACAAGAAGGATATCATTACGAATTTCGACTTCAAAGATATCATAACCTCTCAACTAGGTTGAGGGCTCCATATAATTTGACCTTCCCACTATGTTCAAGGCCACATGTCCATCACATATACAAGACTAAGGTGCTTTAGCATACTAAGTCAAGATATCTTATATTCACATATCATGCATGCATCACGATGAGGGACTTAGGTCTACCTTAACAAGACACATCAACACTTCACTTTATCATATATAGTATATCACAGCAAGAAGCACATAGGCACAACCAAATCAACTATAGGTCATCCTATATACTACTATAGAACTATCCATGTAATCATTATAAGACTCATATGACCAAGTTGGAAGAACCATGCATCAACTTTAGGACTGCACACATGAAGACATAGTCATAGACTAACATGATCACCTAACAACATCAATAGAAGAACACATTTTTTCACCTTAATAACAAGTAGATATATATGATCATACTTCATATTAACCAACTACACAAACCATCATAATATCTCAAATATTTCCCGATAAGGCCATGATCATCATAGTACATAAAGTAACGCCGACGAGGCCACATAATTCACAATTATAACAGCTAACACTGCCACCATAAGTGGACCATTCCGATCACAACATAATTCAAGAACTAATTTACATATCATAAAGAGAATGAAGGAAGAGTAGCACCAATTCATTCTCACGACTTCAATCCATAGCTAAATCATCCAATACAATACCAAAGTCCCTTACCCATGGCCAGGATCATCAATTCAATACAAAAACCATAATACTCAATGAGTCTAAGTCAATTAAACATAAATTCATTATATAGGACAGCCTATACACCAATCAAATACAATTCTTACATCATTCAATAGCCCAAAGAAAACTAGACTAGAATTCATAAGCATTGAGACATGATCATATCATCCATAATATAGCCAATTTGAAGATTTTATGTTTATCATGGTTTAATGAATATATTAGGTTAAAATCATCTAATTAACATCAATTCAATCAATATTCAATGATTCAAAAGGTTTTATGCAATAACCAATGGCTCGATCACAAGTTAGAAATCCATCTATGAGAAAGCCTTTGAAAATCACTTTGAAGATAATCTCCTTGATGAAGAGATTTTCAAGGAAGAAGAAACCATACCTAAATGAAACTAAACAACACAATTAATTAAGAATCACCAACCAAACTCCAATCCTAGATCTTCCTTGAGTTTTGGCTCTAATGGGGTTCTTCAGAAATTTCTTATAGAGTTTGGGTTTGATTTGGAATAATGAATTCATCTAGGAGTTTTGGACTTATAAACCAACTTATAATACCTAAAATACCCTTAATTAAACACCCAAACATTTATTTGGACGTGAGGTGAATTTACTAATTCACCCTTGCATATAACAGTGAGTTGCAAAGTTACAGGCACCATCGACGCCTGGCTCATCGACGGACCGTCACCCAACCAACGCACTGTCCTTTTGGTCGTGGTTTGGGTCAGAGACTGGTCCTTGGAAGTCCATCCTCCAATGCCTAACTCCTAACCAACGCCCTCCACCTACGGGGCGTCGACTGGCCTACTGGGCGTCGATTGCCTCCGTAGGTAGGACCGCCTTTGGCAGTTTTGGCCACCAAGATGGTTCCTTCCTCAAGGATCCTTAGTTAGTCCTTGGCGATGTTTACCCTGATTTTTCATACCTGAATATGATCGTATACAAGTGTAGGACCTCTCACATCAATATCATCAAGAACGAACACGTAAAACTCGACGAAAGATGTTAAGATACACAAGGTCGTTTCAAAGCAAACCTTTCGAACGTCATGGATGTTCTGGGACGTTTGACCTCCAAACTTCACGAAACTCGACACACTGCTTATAAAAACTATTATTACTCAAATAAGGACATCATAAGCTCATGACACACACATATAAGCACATAAGGACACATGAGCCACATAGGTGACTAGTCATCGAATGTCTTGGTCGTCTCTTGACGTTTGACTTCCAATTCACCTAAATCTTTAGACACTGCCTCATTAACACATTATAAATTATTTTAGGACCTTAGACCCTCATGAAAAACATGTTGGGTTCTTGTTTCACCTAAGTCGTTTTAGAGGTGTCACATTCGCCCCCACTTGGACAACATTCGTCCTAGAATGACACTTGCCACTCTTGTAACACTTCCAAGAGTAGATATTCAACTAACAACTCTCAACCATACCACAAAACACATCATAAAATGCAAAATCTAGGAGAAAACATCACTTTCACATAATCAAGAGACTCACAACACAATAAGAAGCTAGAAATAAATCTACAATTCATCATGCCATATAACTCACATTCTTCATTCCAAATAGCATGAACTCGATTTTCATTCATTATCATGATCATATACATCAGTTCTATACACATTACAACAATTTTTAACCAAAGCACAAACATATAAGCACATAAGGACATATGAGGCACATAGGTGACTAGTCGTCGAACATCTTGATCGTCCCTTGACGTTTGACTTCCAATTCACCTAAATCTTTAGACACTGCTTCATTACCTCATTATAAACCATTTAGGACCTTAGACCCTCATGAAAAAAAATTAGCTCTAGTTTCACCTGAGTTGTTTTAGAGGTGTCACATTCTCCCCCACTTGGACAACATTCGTCCTCGAATGACACATGCCACTCTCCGAACATGTCACATGCGGGGAGCACCCCCTAGACGTAACAAGCGTCGTCATCCTCTTCGAGGACTAAGACTACACTCTTATCTTACATCATTACATTTATAGGTCAAAATACGGAAATATTTAAAACTTTTGATTACTTCTACATTAAGTTTTACATAGACCTCTATATACACATAATATATATTCATATCGAGTATACATAGACCCTTCATATAAGAAGATTACATAGTCTTCTACTTTTATTGCACATAGATGTATATAAGATACTTAACATAGTCTTAAAAGAGCGTCTCATCTCATTACAATCTAAAATGAGAATATATAAATTGGTCATATCTCATACATCAATGTAACAAAGACACATATAGGCTATACAATTCGTACTCAAATGAAAAGGAAGAACATAGGATTATTATAACTAAAACAACTTTATAAGATTGATATTGGCATTACCTTCGGAAAGTGAGAACCCACCAACTTGGGTGATTGAGAATTTCCAACTCTTCTTCAAAGTCGTCTCAAAAGCCCTTCAACGAGCTGAACCTAAAATATTGGAAAAAAGGGATAAAATGGGGTTAGGACACCACTTGTACTATGTATGAGACCATATCCACAGGTTACGACCCAAAGTACACACTAGTCGTAACTGGTGTCATCGTCGTCTAAGAGGACTAAGTAAATCCTCTTAGCATTCGTCATAGCAAATGATAAGTCAAAATCGCGGAAAATTAAAAACTTTTACTTATATAGAAAGGAGGTTCACATAGACCTCTACATAGGAAGCATGCATAGGATTCTCGCAATAGACCATAACAACACATAGGAATTAAGTCTTATACTTTGTCTCATATTAACAATCTAAAAAAGTCAAACAATACGGGCAAAGCCCTTATACAAATCAATAATTGCCACATTGGGCTTACATAAATATCTTCAACAATAGGAAAGAAATGAATGTCTACTAGACTATACAAGGACTACTAAGATAGAGTGTGTGGTAGCATCCTCGAGCTAGAGAGCATACCAAAACTTGGAGAGTCTAGTCCAACCCTTCTTTCTTTAGCCTCAATAATACTTAAACGGCCCGAACCTACATATTTTGGGAAAAAGGGAAGAAATATAGGTTAGTACAAATCACATTTACTAAGTATGGTCCCTATATAAAAAATTCTTTTATGCATGAAAAAAGGTAAAATTTAGTCAAAACTATGCAAAATGACCAACAATTCAATATACACATATAAGGAATATCATAATCATATAAACATACAAGTAACTCAAGCAAAACTTGTGCAATGCCAAGAATAAAGTCCCATAACCATATCCAAAGCTAAGTATCACGTTAAGCAACCCATTTCATACTTACAACATATTCTCATATATAACATGTTTTCATATATCAACACTAGTCATAGATTACCAACATAATCATAAGAATAATCATAATCATAGTCATAGTCATAAATGAACACTACTAGAATCATCCTATTGGATCCCACATGTGCAATGTGTAAGAGAAGTTCCATACCCTCCCTCACACGATGTAGTAACCTTTAAGACAACCCTAATAGAAGTTCACATACATAACTTGTTCATACCTTTATTTTAGGGAAATAAGTACCATAACCGACATGAGACCATGTGAGCTACATGGAATACGGTGTTCTACCTCCACACCAAAAACAGAGGGTTAACACTTGCCTAAGGTGCAACCATTCGTACATAGCTATTCTAGGTGGATCCAGTAAGCTAGAGTCCTATGTGGGCACATAGTTAAGGGTCAAGGAGATTGTTACTAGAAACCTTGAATACTAATCGTGAAGGTTTCCATCTCATGAGACAACACATATATTTGGAATCCACACTACCAGTCGTGAAGAAACCCATATGGGAGGCCGGACTGACTAACGTGAGACCTTCATCTCATTTACATGCCCTTTCGGTGCTAAGCAATTATTTCATTTAGTAATCATCATATAACATAATACAAGTTCACATTAGTCTCTTTTAGACCCTTAAGTAAACATATTATCATAATAGCTCATAGGTGATTACAAGTGAGAACTATCCTTTCACTTTAGACACAACATTATAATCATGAGAAACTATATTCAATCATATACTGATCACATCATAACATAATTACATACTCCATAGAAAATTCGTAGATATTGAGTTAGGGATGAGGGATTCTTGTCACCAACATCACGACAACACAATTAGCTATAGCATCATTATCACATAAGTAGGTTTCACCTTGCATAATTGCGATCAAAGAAGAATCAAGATCATACCTCATTGCCCTTCATGGGACTTCGTACTTCAATACCCAAGAATTCACAACCAACATATGAAATAGGGCAATTCATGAAGTATTAACATAACTAAAATTAAAGTAAACAAGTGACATGTTCATCACCCTCAACAATTCACCTTAATCAATCAAAGAAATTAGGGATTTAGGGGAAATACATGGGTCAAGGGAAAACTCATAGGAATTCATCAATAAACCATTAATTCATACTTAAACAACATTAATTCATCATATTTGATCACAATAAATTCAGAATTTCGTTTTAGAAAGAAGACCCATGTGAGGAGAAAAATCCTTGTGTTGTGGGATTTAGAAATCATATTTTGAAGGACCTTTTGGGGAAAGGATTCCCAAGAGTGAAAGGAATCATACCTTATAGATGATAAAGCCACGAAATTGGGTTGAAAAACTTGAAAGTTTGATCTTCTTCTTGGATCTCTGATGGTCTTCAATGGAGTTTTGGAGGAACATAAAATTTGGGAGAGAGAGGGATTTTTTATTTCAACTTGTGGGACTTCATTTGAGTTATAAAATTGACCTAAAACTGACCCTAATACATTATATAGTCACCCATTAAATTACCCAAAAGTCCCTTTACTTAAATGGGTTTATTTTGGAAGTCAAAACACCAAAATACGACTTTTATGATATCTGGGAAGTAGGTGCGCGTCGCGGGGCTAATTCCCCAATTTATTTTCGAATATTGAGCTAAGGCAGTGAGGTCCATGTCTCTGCCTCCAAATCTTGAGTCAGTGACCTGCCTTTCATGCTCGCGTCGCACGCCATGCATCCAATAAGTTCAACTAGTTAAATTTCTCTAGTTTCCGGACGTTAAGGCCATTCCTTAATGCTATGGCTCCGAAACTTCTTAAAGATGCTATTTAAACTTATTTAGACCAAAAATAATTAATATTTGACATTTTAGTCTCTAGCATAGGTCATGGAAATTTCCGGGTGTGTCAATACTCCCTCCCTTAGGAACATTCGTCCCCGAATGACACTCTAAACCTTTCTATAGGAGGAAAGACTCAAGACTATCATCCATCCAACCAATAATATCATAATGAGTAACAGATAATAGTAGGAAATATCAACTCTTTCAACATATAAACATAGCATTAAAAAATAGGAACTTAATCCACACATACCATAACAAAAGCTCAACATTTTCATATCACATAAGGAGGTACTACCTTCTCCATTTTATTATGAGCTCAATATAAACATTAAAAGCTGACATGTTGATTTCTTATTAAAACAATATCAATTTTGCTCATTATAATATTCCATGAAAACTAATAGCACACAACACGCCCAAGTGAAAGCCAACTGTGACGTCCCTCCACAATTCCAGCCTTATTCCGCGTCAGGAAAGGAGCAGATTGTTCTAGAGTTGTGCGGAGAACTCTAGATCCTTTTGGAACTCTCAAGAAGGCTAGAGAAGGTCCCAAAGTAGTGTAGAATTCTCTAGAAAGGGGACCAAAGTATAAATATTTTAGGGACTTGTAAAGTAAATATTAATTGCACTTTAGTCCCTAGGAAGTAGTATAAATAGAGGTGCCCCTCATTTGCAAAGGCACCAAGCAAAGTTGTAAGCATTCTCCAAGCATAATACAAAAGCCTTCTTCCAAATATCTCTTTCGTTCTTTCTAAGTTCTTTTTCAAGCATTCTCTTAGCGATCTACGTCTTAAAGGCTGCCTTGAGCTTACAAGACCTTGAAAGATTAGTGAGTGAACCGTCGAGGGCACCACGGAACTTTATCAAATACTCTAAGTTTGTGACACAACATATTAAACATATTTCATGGAATGACATGAAACCAACTTAGGCATGAATTTTCTACTACTATATGCACATATTTAGAAAAACATGATAAGTTCAACATTATTCACAATAGTCATATAAGGAATTACTAACCCTAATCTTTGCTAGGAGTAAGGGGAAAAAGATGAGGATAGCGGGTCTTCATGTCGGCCTCGGCCTCCCATGTTGCACCCTCAACAAGGTGGTTTCTACATAGAAACTTTACGGAGGCAACCTCCTTATTTCTCAATTTCATAACTTGGCGATCCAATATATCAACCGGGACCTCCTCATATGAAAGGGCCTCCTTTACCCCCAAACCTTTTAGAGGAAGAATGGACACCGGATCGCCTATACACTTCTTAAGGATAGATACATAAAATACCGGATGAATCATGGACAACTCATTTGGCAATTTAAACTCATAGGCAACACTCCCAACCCTCTTAAAAATTTCATACGGCCCCACATAACGGGGACTAAGTTTCCCCTTATTTCAAACCTCATCACCTCTTTCATGGGTGATATTTTCAAATAGACCCAACCACCTACTTGGAATTCATGGTCCCTTTTTTGATTGTCGGCAAAGGATTTTTCTCGACTTTGAGATGCTTTTAGTCTATCTCTTATAACCCAAACCTTCTCAAGAGCTTCATAAACCAAGTCGGGACCAAGTGGAGCAAACTCACCTACCTCATACCACCCAACCGGGGATGTACACCTCCTCCGATAAAGTGCCTCAAAGGGTGCCATGGAGATAGTAGAGTGGTAATTGTTGTTGTAGGAGAATTCTATCAAAGGTAAGTGGTCATCCCAATTACCTTTGAACTCGATGACGCAAGCCCTCAACATGTCTTCAAGGGTTTGAATAGTGTGTTCCTCTTCACAATGCGTCTTGGGATAAAGAGCGGTACTAGGTTTCACCTTCGTACCAATCCCACTTTGAAAAGCTTTTCAAAAAAGGGAGGTAAATTGAGTACCTCTATCCAAAATGTTGGACAAAGGGGATCCATGCAATCTCACTATTTCTTTAACGTACAATTTTGCATAATCTTCCGCCGAATATGTGACTTTGATGGGAATAAAATTTGCGGACTTGGTAAACCTATCCACAATGACCCATATCGAGTTGTGTTGCCTTCGGGTACGAGGAAGCCCAACTATGAAATCCATGTTAATATCCTACCACTTCCATATGGGTATGTCTATATTTTGAGTGAAGCCACCCGACCTTTGGTGCTCCACTTTTACTTGTTGTCAATTCGGACACTTAGCGACAAAATCCGCTATGTCCCTTTTCATACCATCCCACCTATACGTTTCTCGTAAGTCGCGGTACATCTTTGTGGCACTCGGGTAAATGGAATATCGGGAGCCATGAGCCTCATCCATGATCAATTCCCTCAACCCATCCACATCCAGTACACACAATCTTCCTTGGTGCCTAAGCACCCCATCTTCCCCTTGAGAGAAGGACTCATTAGCTTTACTAAGGACCGTTTCCTTTAACTCCATCAATAGAGGATCAAGGTGTTGTTTGGATTTCAACCCAACCACTAGACACAACTCGGAGTTATGGCGAACAATGACACCACCATTTAGAGAATCATTTAGTCGGACACCCAACTGGGCCAACCTATGAACATCATTTACAAGCTCTTTCTTATCATCTTCAATATGCGTCACACTACCCATGGATACTCGACTCAATGAATCCGCCACCACATTAGCTTTCCTGGGATGGTAAAGGACACTCATATCATAATCTTTTAAAAGCTCTAACCATCTTCTTTCGCATAAATTCAAGTCTTTTTTGGTGAATACATATTCTAGACTCTTAGATCCATGAACAGGTCAACATGCACCCCGTATACACAGTGTATCAAAATCTTTAAAGAAAATACCATGGCCGCAAGTTCAAGGTCGTGTGTTGGGTAATCATTTCATGAGTTTTAAGTTGTCTAGAGGCGTATGCAATAACTTTGCCACATTGCATGAGCACACATCCTAGACCCACTCGGGAGGCATCACAATTAAGAACAAACCCAACGGTACCCTCTGGTAAATTCAATACCGGAGCGAAGGTGAGTCTATCTTTCAATAATTGGAAGCTCTTCTCACAAGATTCCGACCATTCTAAGTTAGACTTATTTTGGGTTAAAGCCGTTAATAGAGATTTCATAGATGAAAATCCCTCAACAAACCTTCAATAGTAGTCGGCCAACCCTAGAAAACTCCGAATGTTGGTAGGACTCAATGGTCTAGGCCAACTCTTGACCACTTCCGTCTTCCTTGGATCAACCTCTACTCCTTCACTAGAGACAATGTGCCCATGAAAAGCTATGGACCTCAACAAAAACTCAGACTTTCTAAACTTAGCAAAAACATGGTTATCTTTTAGAACTTGCAAAACTATTCTCAAATGATCCATGTGATCATCCTCACTCCTTGAGTATATCAAAATATCGTCAATAAAGACAAACACGAAAAATCTAGATAATTTCTAAAAACTCGATTCATGAGGTCCATGAATGATGCCGGAGCATTTGTTAGATCAAATGACATCACTAGGAATTCAAAGTGGCCATATCTTGTTTGGAATGCTGTTTTCAGAATATCAACCTTACTCACTCTAAGTTGATGATAACCCGATCTTAAGTCAATCTTGGAAAAGTATCTAGATCCTTATAGTTGATTAAAAAGGTCATCATCAATCCTAGGGAGAACTTATTATTTATAGTGAGTTTGTTCAACAGATGATAATCGATACACATTCTCAAAGACCCATCCTTCTTCTTCACAAACAATACTGGGGTACCCCATGGAGATATACTTGGTCGAATAAAATCCTTATCTAGCAAATCTTTGAGTTGAGCCTTTAGTTATTTCAACTCTGCCGGGGCCATCCGATAAGAAGGGATTGAAATAGGTTGTGTATCCGGCAATAAGTCTATCCCCAAGTCAATCTCCCATTCGGGAGGTATTCCTGGAAGATTATCGGGAAAGTCCTCCAGAAATTCCCTCACTACAAGTACCGTATCTATGGGAGGGACCTAGCATTCAAGATCCATGACTCTTACTATGTGATAGAGACACCCCTTTGCAAATTAACTTGCAAGCCTTTAGACACGAAATGATCTTACACCTAGGATATGAGTTTCCTACCTTCCACTCAAAAATGGGATCATTCGGAAATTGAAATGACCACCCTTGACCTAAAATCAATAGAGGCAAAACACGCATACAACCTATCCATTCCAAATATAATATCAAAATATAGCATATCAAGTTCTATCAAGTCAACTAATGTAACTCTATTGGCCAAGGAAATTGGACAACCTCTATAAACTCTATCAACCACCACGGAATTACCCACCGGGGTAGAAACCGAAAAAGGCTCATCTAAGATGTCGGGTAGTATATCAAACTTCTTGGTTACAAGAGGGGTAACAAAAGACAATGTGGCACCGGGGTCAAACAAAGCATATACATCAAATTAGAATAAGCGTAACATACCGGGCACCACATTCGGAGAGCTCTCTTTATCACTTCGAGATTGGAGAGTATAGAAGGGATGTTTCTTAGGAGCATCCGAGTTTGGAACACTTGCTTGAGCTTGAGCATTTTCCCCTCCTTGAGTCTTCATAATAGAGAAATCTTTCTTCATGTGAACACTCTTTCCACAATTATAGCAATTACCCGTGCTCACAAGACACTTGCAATCATGCCTTCTACCACATTTAGAACAAAGAGGCCTATCATCAAAAGAACGGTCACCTTTTCCCTCTTGGGGCTTGGGAGTAGGCACCTTACTCTTATTGGACCTTGGAGAACTAGAAGATCCTTGATTAGAAAACCTCTTCTTGAACCATGGTTTATCTTGAACCTCATGCCTATTCTTAGAAGAATTCCCCTTTTCGGTTCTCACCTTCTTCAACTCCCTACCAACTTGCTTAAGCTTTTGTTCCTTAATTTGCTCGGCATGAACCATGAGACGAGAGATGTCCATGATAGGAATCAACATAGCCTACCTACATTCATTAACCAAAAGATCGGATATCCTCATGACAAATTTGTTCATCTTAGCTCTAGAATCCGCAACCATAGTAAGATCATGCTTTGATAGTTGAGTAATCTTGAGGCTATACTCCCTCACACTCATACCCCCTTCAAGAAGTTTGATGAATTCTTGCATTTTTCTCTCCCTTAATTCCAAGGGAAAGAACCTATCAAGGAAAGTAGACTTGAAAGCGTCCCAACCAATCCGACCTTCTCTAACCGGTCTTTCATCCCTCCATTGATCATGCCAAACTTGAGCCACATATTTGGGGCATTCATCCTTGTGAAGTCCCTAATCCTTAAAGCGGTGGTATTAGCATTAGGGTTCACTTGCACCCTTGTATCCCTAGCAACTTGGATATCCAACACTTGAGTCAAGCTATGAATGGCCGACCTTATCTAATCATTAGACATAGCCCCTTCTTCAATAGGAACTTGAGGGTTTTGAGGAGCTTGAGGGGGAACCGCCTCATTCAAATTCTCTTCTCCGGCCCTTCGAGCATTGTTCCTTCTTGTATCTATTGCTTATAAGCACAAATATAAGATTAGAAGAAAGGACTAGATAGAGTTAAGACTCTTAGGCACAACTAAGGAATAACAAGAGAGATAAATTTCCTAAGCATCACATAGTCTCTCATTCATAAGTGTGGCGCGCTTCACAATTATGAATAAGACACTACATAGACGTGGTTTAATGAGACATCAATCCTAAGAAGATTTAACCTCATGCTCGGATACCAAATCTTTTACGACCCAAAGTACACCCTATTCGTAACCGGCGTCGTCGTCCTCTATGAGGACAAAGAGAAGCCTCTTAGCATTCGTCATAACAAATCATAAGTCAAAATCGCAGAAAATTTAAAACTTTTGCTAATAAAGCAAGGAGGTTTACATAGACCTCTACATAGGAAGCATACATAGGCTTCTCACAATAGACCATAACAACGCATAGGAAATTAGTGTAATACTTTGTCGCATATTAACCATCTAACGAAGTCAAACAATCCGGGGAAAGCCCTTATACAAATCCATAATTGCCACATAGGGCTTACATCAATATCTTCAACAATAGGAAAGAAATGAATGTCTACTAGACAATACAAGTACTACTAAGATATAGTGTGTGGTAGCATCCTTGAGCTAGAGGGCATACCAAAACTTGGAGAGTCTAGTCCAAGCGTACTTGCTTTAGCCTCAATAATACTTCAACGGCACAAACCTACAATGCTTTGGGTAAAAGGGAAGAAATATGTGTCAGTACAAACCACATATACCTAGTGTGGTCCCTATGTATAAAAATTGTTAATGCATGAGAAAAGACACAATTTAGTCAAAACTATTGTCACAACCCAAAAGCATACCCTAGAAGATAGGGTACAATCTTGGATTGTAACCGGCGTCGTCGACCTCTAGGAGGTCTAAGACAAGCCTCTCTTATCATTCATTGCATTGGCATAGTAAATTTAGCGGAAAATTTAAAACTTTTAATAGCACATCATATGCTAGAAACATCACATCGTATATATATAAAACATAAGTCATAATACATATTTAAACTCTAAGTCTGTTTGCCATCTTAGACTCAATAACTTTAGAGTAAATTAGAGACACGGCCCATACGACACATTACATAACTATACAATATTTAAAGACTTTATATTAAAGACATTAGTAGGACATCCTTGAACTTAAGAATTCATTTCCTTGATCTTGGGAAATCACCTATCAAGCTCCTCAATCATAGATCTCCTTTAAGCATTCCATAACCTACACTTTGTGTAAAAAGTAGAGAAGAATGGAATTAGCACAAGAATGTACTAAGTATGGCAACCATACACAAACATGCATTTAAAAGGGACATTTCCTTTGAAATCATACTTCATGCCATTTTGAGTAAATCATCATAATACCTTTATCAATAGCATTTATATCATCCACATACTTCATAGAAACACAATCAAAGGCCAAACATCATAGAAAAGCACATATAGAATTTAAGTACAAATAGAGGTCACTTTACAGTGAACTCACTCTCCTTAACATTAACTCTTTCTTTTAATTCAATTGCTTACTAAGTAATCCTTTAGGGATACTTGGTGCAATGCATCACCTTAGGAACATAAGAGAATACCATACATAGCATCTACACAAGACAACACATGCCATCATAGAAGTATAGTACAATATAATCATAGTCAAACCAAGACTACAATATCATACATAAAGGACACATACATAATCATATCTATTGAGGTACTTTCCTAAGACTTCCTAAGGAGTCACTTGTGCAATGTCTAGATGGGTTCATTACTTCCACCTATCCTAAGTAACTTACCTTAAATCCTCCTAGTTAGGATCCTATTCAATTACTTCCATTGTCCATTTTACCTTTAGGGAAACCATAACCTTAACCGACATAGACCATGGGTGCTAATCAGGGAATCCGGTGTCATAAAACCTTACACCGATGGAAGGTGTTCTACCGGCCAAAGTAGAACCGAACATGACATAGCTTTCTAGGTGGAAATCCACTAGCTAGTATCCTATGGTGGAAACATAGTTTATGGAACTTGAGGAATTCATGGAAATATCAACTCTACACCCTATGTTGGGTCATGAGGCTATCTACTCCGTGAGGACCGTAATGAACCCTACCTTTCTTATGTAAGAAAGTGTCACCCCTCACATGAGGACCGTAGTGAACCCTACCTATCCTATGTTGGAAAGTGTCACTCCCTCATCTACAAGTTCACTCGGTGCTAGGCTAAGTTCCCTTTATTGAAAAGCCTTTATTACGTTTGTTTATAAAAACATAAGCTTAGGACATTCATCATTCATATGCTTATAGAATATTCAAGCACCTATCTAGATTTGGAGTATTCTTGGGCACCCCTAACAAGGCCCCTCTCACTAACTAGATCATCCATGTGTGCGAGTGTATACTTAGATGTGAGCAAACCTTTCACATAACACATAAGGTCACACATATTCATATATCAATGCATAAGTCTATAGGCATAACTATATGAGCAATACTTTCATATAAACCTACTAAGACACTATACGCATTCATACTTCATTATATCATATTCATTATATCATATTCATAACATGTTCATATAATCATCCTCCATATGCATAAGAACCAAACCTAGGAACTATCTCATCAAGATACACATGTGCAGTGCATAGACAAGGTCCCATACCCTTTCCCATACTATTACACCTATCAAGTCATCCTAGTAAGGGAATACAAATCATACATTCATGAACATCACCTTAACATGCATAGTAGTAGACACTAGTGAATATGAGAACTACCTTTCATTTAGACACAATGACTTATACTACTTCTAATGTGCATGTAAGTGAGAGTGTGTGTACATTGACCAACATGATCACATAATGGCTATCAATAACTTATTAAGTCAGCCACCCTATTAGACCACATTACACTTCAAGCACATAGCACACAACACATAATAGCATAGGAGACAAGACAATATACACAATGTAATCTAAGACTCCTAACTTTAGCTATTTACACTTTCATATAAGGGGTACATGGGTAGAGGCTATTAACCACTTTAACACATCAATGGCAGCACCTATACAATACCCTAACATGATTATACACATGCTCAAACAATAGCCATACAACCCAAATCACAACTAGAATAGGAAAGTAAGCATAAGCTTCTCAAAGTATCATCTTAAGCGCATGTTCATAAGTTCATCAATATTCCTTCAAGGCCATATTCAACACATATATAATGACAATAAAGTAAACACCGCCACCATAAGTGGACCATACCACACAATGCCATACAAGGCTTCATCAACATTACTATAAAGGAATAGAGAAGTAGAAGAGTAAAGGAAATAAGGATTCTTACCCAATTCTCACCCTTTGATCATCATTGATCAATACACCTTATTCATCAATAAAACACGTATATGGCAGTAGCTAAATGTACTTTAAACATATAAGAAACCATGTACAAGTCGCCACAAGATTATACCATAACATATACATCACATACAAGGAAAGTAGAAGAACATAGATCATTAACCAATTTCATTCATGTGGATTATAGGTAATATTTCATGAATCATATCACCCTAAGGCAGTAGCTAATGAAATCATAATCTAGATGAGACACTACTACAATTTTCCATTAAGGTCGATACAAGCATGCTTCATATAGGTAGTTCATGGAAAGTAAGTTTACATAGGTTAATCATATTCAACCTATCATGAATTGACCCATATTGTATTAATTAAATATAATTCATCCTCATATTTCATTATAGACAGCAGCTATAGACATTAACGATAATCAATTCCTATAGCGACTAACCTAACGTCAAGATCACAAGTTACAACTTCATAGACAAGGAGAACCTAGATTAATTCAAACCAAGCCTTCTCTACTTTGATAATACATGATTTATATCCACAATTCAATTACGGTATTAACCTAATACAACAGCTACAAGAACCACAACTTAATCGAAATTCACTTTAGATTATAAGAAAGCCAATGTTACAGTGAACTATAGGAACTAGGCTAAATATGCCCAAATCTTCATACATTGATCCTCATGGATCATTAAACATCAATTAAACATAAATTCATGTAAATAACAGCATATACAATCACTTCAACGTAATAGAATCATAATTCGATCGATAACAAGTCAAGATCACAAAGCCCATGCAAAGGCTAAACCAATTTTGGAAAGAACATGGGTTCATCATGCAATTGGAGTGAAAACACATTAAAACCATTGAATTAACTTCAATTAATCATGATTCAATCATTAAAAACGTTTTGAGAAAGAACCCATGGCTAGATTGGAAGATTAGAAACTTGATCATGAGATTTCTTTGAAAAACATTGAGAATGGCTCTCTAGATGAAAAGATAACTAGATATGAAGATCACCATACCTTAATCTTCATGAAGACCTATAAAACTTGATGAAGAACCCATGAGAATCCAATCTACAAGCTGTTCTTGAGCTTCGTAAACCATGGAGGTTCTAGAGAGAATATTTTGGAGGGAAAGGCTTTAAACATGTGAGAGGATTTTGGAAATGGGTTAATTACGTTTTGGATGACTTATATACACCTAAAATTACTTAAATAAACCTATTATAGTCAGGTTAGGACGTGGGGTGAATTTCCCATTCACCCCTTTAAGTGGCAGCACGCAGCAGCCAACCTGCAGGCCATCCGCGACGAGGGGCTCGACGGGGCATCATGGCCATGACGGGCCGTGGAAGCCTCCGTCGCCCATCCCTTAGCCAAATTCTTGTATCAAGACCTGACCAAGGCAAGTATTCTTCGATGAGACCTGCTCTACGGTCCGTTGGGGGACCAACGATCCGTCGTTGGGTCCGTCAAGGAACACTGCCCAGGCAGTGTCTAGGCAGCCTTGGGGTCCTTCTTTTGGGGCCTCTTGTGTGGACCTTTAGAAGTAGTACCCGGACGTTTCCAACGCTATTACAAACCTTAACATGTTATAGACCTTCAACATAAATTTCATCCAAAACAAACACCTACAAGACGTCCAAACAGCCTTGACCCCAACATGACATACGATGAACGTCTTAGGGGCTATCTTTCGAACGCCTTGGACGTTCTTGGGCGTTTGACCTCCAAACTTCACGAAACTTCATACAATAACATTAAACATCATTTAAAACCATTTCAGGACTTATGAGATCCAGTTCATACAATTTAAGCATGCATACACACATGAGGCACATAAGCGACTATTCGTCGAACGTCTTGGACGTCCCTTGACGTTCGACTTCCAAATCACCTCAAACTTTGCACACTTTGTTTAGACTTTACTTGCGTCTATACATAACAAGCCAGACACTCTCAAATTTCAATTTCGTCTAAGATTTTGTGATACAAGACTTTGCATCTTGTTGTGTGCCAAGATCTTGATTTCGAATCTAAGTATGTAGCATTATTCTCGATATTATTCACGTATGACTTATATATCAATACGGGAAGCTTGAGCAAGGAACCCAAGTCTTGAATCATTGGATTATCATTTATATTTTTAATTGATTTTATTTAATTTCATAACATATGACTCTAAGTTATAACAATATTAACATTGAAGGATTAATTTTCTCCTTAATAATAATCCTAATTTGGCCGGGGTGTGGGTCGAACCCCCACAACCCTTTTTAATTTTTATTAACTCATCTTGTCATTCTCGCCTAAACCAAGAGTTGTGGGATCAAATCCCCACAGCCTCTTTTTATTTTTGCCATTTAAATCGCCTAAGTAGGGGGTTGTGGTTCGAACCCCCACAGCCTCCTTACTTTAATTTAATTTCGTAGGGGCTGTGAGGTGGTGGGTTCGACCCACAGCCCATATATATTTTTTTAATTTTTTTCGCTAGGTGAGGGTATTACAGTGAGGTCGTGGGATCGAAATCCCACAATCACTGTGTTTATTACTCATTTTCGCCCCCCTCCATTTCCACGCTTGAGGTCGTGGGTTCGATTCCCAGCTCACATCTTTTTTTTTTTCTTCCTCTTCCTTTCTTCCCAAACGTCTGTGTGTTCGATTCCCCCAGCCCCATTTCCCTTGTTCTTTTCTTGCGTGGACAGCAGCTAAGGGTTCGAATCCCTTAGCTCCATAACACATTTTTTTTTAAAATTCAGCCTTCTGGCATGTGAGGTCTTGGGTTCATTCCCCTGACCTCACCTACTTTAATTCTTTTTAACTCTTCCCAAATTCTCAGAATCTGCCCGAAATCAACATCAACAAGATGGAAATTTTGATTACTTTTTGCAGCCTAATTTTCTCAACTCTTACGTTAATGTTCATGCATTCGGAGTTTTTAGTGAGTCCTTTTAGGTGCATTTTTCTAGGATATATTTGGCAAAAGGTTATCATTAAATTCAAACCACATTACACTTAAATGACATCATCATTTACATAAGTTTGTGTACATAAAATAATGACCATGACTTGTCCATTTTCAATCTTGAATTTGAAGAGAGTACACCTTACGTACACTTGCACACACACACCATTTTTCACTTAATTCGGGCAATATACTCACATTCATATAATCTTCAAACATATATACATAAACCCTAATCATCACGAAAACACATTACATACCAATTTCTATCAGCAAACATACCCAACCCATGATATGATGGAGCTAGTGCAGGGCATGCAATGGGAACAACTTAGTTTTCGGATTAAATTTGTCTGAGTCCTAAGGGTCTCTTGGAAAGGGAACAGAGTAAGAAGACCATACCTTAATTTCTCTGTTCAACACGAAATTGCTGCCCAAAACCTCTCCAAAATATCAGTCCAACCACGAAAGATAAAGCAAAATCCGGTCGAGATATTGATCTTACCTTTGTTTTAAATTTTCTTCTTTTGAGTTTTTAGTTTGAAGTTCTTGATGAACTTTCTGCATTCACGTTCTTCTTCTTTTCTGTTGGTTGAGCAGAGCGTGATTGAGAGTAAGGAGAGTGAAAACGTGTGGGAGAGTGGCTTAGGATAGGAGATAATGGAGAGACTTGTCAAATTAGGATTAAATAAATTAATTATAAATAAAAATCTGATTTTTCTTTTTTTATAAATAGCTAATAAAATTAATTAATTATATTAATTTATCAACATAATTAAAAAAAACAAATTTAATATTGCTTCTAGTGGGGCTCGAACCCGAGTGACACCCCATTGCAGACAATGGGTCACTTAGGGTCGCCCCAACCCGAATTGCTTTATTTAATTTAATTAATTAATTAAATATAATTCCTCAGGGTAATTACATTACCCTTGGCCTGGAAAAGACCATTTTACCTTGGACCCTCAAAACTTGAAATTTCTTCTTTTAAGTCGTAAGGACTCCTTCGATTAAATCTTCGTTTTCGTGAGCCTCACATGGTTGTTCAACCTTTCCAAGCTCATAACTCCCCAAGTTAGTTGGATTGGTCGTATAGGGTTCTGAGGTCTGGTTCTACGCGTATCAATCCGTGTGAGCCTTGGTCTATATCGCAAGCATTTTGAAAAACCTAATCTTGATCCTATTCATTTTCAGGGTTGTTACAACTTCTTTATAAGAATGGAAGACAGTTCTGAAACTTCAACCAAGGTAAGTCCCAAAACTTCATCCACAAGACTCCATACTCTATTCGATAGGAGATTAGGATGCTGGTAGGATAAAAAATTGCAGATCATAATTAACTGGATGCTTTCTCTGGTCATCTCTACTTTTCCTCCTCTTTTTCCTCTTTCCTAGCAGGCTGACCAAAGTGTCGAGTAAAGACAGTTTGGGTAACAAAATTTAGTTAGCAACATTAGCATTGAACAGATTCGTCAAGAGTGACAAGGCAAATGATGCTCAATCGTGAAATTAAACTAATTTCAAATTCTACTACACAGGAACTTTACTAGAAAGTAACCATCTACTGATCTTCAGAAAAATCAATCAACAACCTTGAGTTTTGAGTTGATGAATCGATGGCAGCGACAATTGCAGACAGTTCTAACTGAATTTTGTTGGCTTCATGTTTCCTCCCTTTTTTCTGACTCTACTTGTTCCCCTTCTTTTGGTCTGGCTTCATCTGAATGATTTTCCAGTAGCTTCAGTGTTGTAACATTATCTTGTTCATTAAGATTCTTTCTCCGTCTGTGACTGTTATGATTTCTCTTGCAGTTGATCTTATTCTTTTGTTAGTCAGAA